>MEJB01000022.1:1345873-1577069 GCA_001752375.1 Rhazya stricta
GTGCGGGAGCTATTCTTAGCCTCCAATCGCCAAGCTCAAACAGTGGGTAACAGCCCAGCACACGACAGGCAGTGAGCGAAATCGACGGAGATTTCGGAGACAGCCAGGCATCGTCGGTGAGCGCTCCAGATCTGCAACATATCTCGTTTGAAATTACGGACAGTATACGACTACTTTCTCGTGCCCGAGCATGCACGAGCCTGCTGCAGCCTGAGCGGCCACACAGGCAATGAGCCGAGCAGATGGACTGTGACCAGGTGGCCGCTGCCTGTGAACTTCTCGAGCAGTTGGCGCCAAGGGACGCGTCAGCCGTGAGCGCTCCGAGGAAGCGAGCAGACGGTAAATGCTAGCAGGGGCAGGGGGTCGCGCAGCCAGCAAGAATTTCCTGGGAGTGGGCGCGGTTGAGCGCATGTGCGAGATGGAGTGGTGTAAGTGGCGGGTATGCCGTTTGAGGCGCAGAGCTAGACAACTGATTTTAGTTTTTTTTTTTAACTTTAAACTTGGGCCCTAACCTTTGGGCCTTCCCATTCCATAACTAATCCAGTCCATTAAATTAAATTCTACGGACTTTTCTTTRAGTAAAAATCTAGTTTCTGAATGACAAACAAATAAGCCTAACAAGTCGAGCCACTAACCAACCAAGGACCTCTTTCTATTAACACGATAATCRCATACTTATTAAATGTACGATAAAATAATAACCACATAGAAAATTATCCAACCTAGTTGGCACGCATAATCATACGACCATACAAAATTTATAAAAAGTAAAATTTCAGGTATTACAGAAGGGTTCTTCAAAGTGATGTTATATATCCTAGGTTAAAATCGAAACACTAAAATAACCGAGTCTTTGAATCCCCAAACTGCTAGGCTTTTCGGCCAAGGAGTAGACCTCCCTAAGGTGGTTGAAATCCTACCAAGACTAGCGGAATTTCAGCCACCCTAGGGCTTTCCCTTGTAGGGCCAAAATTACTTGTCTTTTCTGAGCCAGGTCTGGTCTTTTTTTAATCTTTAATTTAAGCCGTAAGCCCATTCTTTAATTAATTCTTTCTTGAATCAACCCAAGTAATATCCAAGTAGTTAATTAAATATCCAATGGACTTATTTATTCTACCCAATAAATATGGACTAAACTGAATAAACTAACATCATTCATTAACTCAGTTCATCTTTGAAGCCCAGTTGTACAATTAAGTACTTAGGTAATATTGAGCTACCCAGGGGACCAAAAGATAAATTATTAACGGCTACTAAAATTACCAAAATACCCTTACTATTTAATAGGTGTATTCCGTCATTTTTAAGTGTTTTATTTATCACCATATGGATACACTGATCCCATGAACAATATTACATGAGCATAGTCTTCGACCTCCAGGTGAAGTGATGATATACACTTCAGTATAACATCCATCAAAAAGAGAGGAATAATGTACTTACAGCTTCTTAATAATATCTTCCATCTAGAGATTTCTAGTCCGATAATCCATGACAACCTCAAATGTCCTTACTCATCACTGGGAGTACACTCTAAAGTCACGTTCCTAGGGCCTTGGATCATTTGATTATTCTTTGGACAATCACAAGGGCACAATTAATTCTTCACAATGTGAAGCATGAAAACTATCTTGTATCAGTCTATCTTAGTTAATTAAATACTGTTTTCCTAACTTACAAGGTTATTGATCTACGAAAAGATCTGACGTGTAGTATATCAAAGAACACAGCTCTAGGTTCACCAGACCACCAACTAGCACTCAAGTACTAGGATATTCATCCACGCAGTAGCGATGATATTCTAGTTTGTATAGGGATAGTACTTTWAAAGAAACTGATATCACAAGTCCTATTCTATGTATATCAAATACGTTTGTGCAATTGGAGTGAACGAACTGTCCACTGACTATGGTAAGTTATTCCCCAGTAGAATCCATTGCACAATAATCTTATCATGATAGAATATCTAGTTCTATCAAAAGACCAAGAGTCTACTTGTCTTGCTAATTAATTTCCCATGGTTGATGCCTATTTGTGAAGAAAGACCCATAACATAAACCATTTACTTAATTGTTTGAACCCATACCAATAAACTATGCAACTTAATGTATGTCCCAAAATGGAATAGATAAAATTACTCTTTTATTGCAACTTACAGAAATTCATTGTCTTTGGGGCATACTATTCTAACATTTTCATTCATGAGAGATAGTATAATCATGGGTAGTGAGAATGAGGTGAGATTTAAGAAAATGGTACCAGATTTTTGCCAACAAGATGAGTAATGACCTTAGAATCATCCTTGCCCCAGTGGATGATACAGTCCATTTTATGCCCTTCACATTTAAGGTTTTCAAAATTTCTCATTCAGATCATCATCAACCTTAAGAAGCATCTTCTCATGTTCATATTTTTCGTCAGGGAGCCCATATGATTTATTGATAAATTTCAACCCAAGCTTTACTGCGACTCCTCTCACCATGACTATTCCTTCCTTTCGATCTCTAGGCTAGCATAAAACTTTCTTACCAAGTTCAGGTAAGGGTCTTCAGGGAGTTGTGAGAAGTCCTTCCACTTGTGGTGCGCTATGCCTTTCTTCACACTTCCAATGATTTCAGTCACATACCTTGTAAGGACAAACCTTTCTCCAGAAGCAACATCTGCTTTTTGAAAACATTATTAAATCGCTTCTCTATTTTTCTAGTTGTGAACCTTGGTAGTGGTGACAGCTTCTTTGGAGSAATAACGAGTTTTCTCACCATTGTTGAGGGTTTCTTCTTTGCTACGAGTTTTCTTGTTTCTCTCTCTTGTTTACTTTGCTGTGAAAGATCTTGTGGCTGATTCTTTTTCTTATTCAAACCCAACCATTGTCTATCTAATTAGACCTGATAGTTCAATCTCCAAAACATTCCTTCTTTTTGTTAGTTGCATCATGTCTTTAGAGTTCCAAGAATTGCAGTGGCTTGATTGAATTCCATTCTAGGCTTCCTCTGCTGACAACGAATGAGATGCTGCCACCTGTTCACCTTCCTGCTGAACAAAAACTTCTGGTGATATAGCATCTCCCTGGCTTTCATTTTCCCTTTTTTTTGTTTTATCTTTTGCAAATTCCTGTTTTTCCTACAAAAGCAATTAAATTGTTATAGTTGCATTCTACCCACCAAAACTTAGTGCATTTAAGAGTGAATCAAGTTAAATAAAATAAACTAACTAAAAATGTAAATCAATCTCCCTTCAATGCTTAGTTTACAGTCCATGGTCCGACTTTGCTCTAGCTTCATCATGCGTTATGAAGTGCTAAGGAAGTTCTTTCTCATTTTTGCTCTCCTACTTGATAATGCTTTAGTCTCTGACTATTGACTGAAATGCTCCTCCATTCCGTTCATCCTTCAATTCTACTACTCCGTAAGGGTATACTTTGATGACCTCAAAAGGTCCTGACCATCGAGATTTCAATTTTTCAGGGAATAAATTTAATCTTAAGTTGAATAGAAATTTTTGTTAACCTTTCTAAAATTCCCRTTTCAAAATCTTCTAATGGTGCCATCTCTTGGTCTTGTCTTTGTACATTCTTGCATTTTCAGATGCAGCATTTCTGAATTCATCCATCTCATTGAGCTATATAGCATTCTGTGTTGACCAACTTGTTTTACTTCGAGATTTAATGCTTTGATTACCCATTGTGCCTTCTGTTCTAGTTCAAATGGCAAGTGACAAGCCTTCCCACAGATCAATCTAAAAGGGGCCATTCCCAAAAATGTCTTAAAAGTTGTTCTATATGCCTATAATGCCTTATCTAATCTTAGAAACCAGTCATTCCTATTTGCACTTATAATTGTTCCCAATATTCTTTTGATCTCCCTATTTGAAACTTTTGTCTACCCAATTGTTTGGGGATGATATGCTGTAGCAATTATATGCCTCACCTCATATCTTGCAAGAACTTTCTCCATCATTATATTGCAGAAACATGTACCCTAATCACTGATCAAATCTCTTGTTGTACCAAATCTTGTGAAAATATTCTTTTGAATGAATTTGACACTGTTTTGGCATCATTAGTGGGCAATGCTAGAGCCTAATCTATTTGGACACATAATTTATAGCAACCAAAATATTGGTATTTCCAAAGGAGTTGGCAAAGAGTTCCATAAAATCTATTCCCCAAACATCAAAACGCTCAACTTCCAGAATATTATTCAATGGAATTTCATGTCATTGGGAAATATTTCCCACTCGCCTGCATCTATCACATGACTTAACAAAATCATAAGCATCTTTAAACAGTAAGGGCCAAAAATAACTAGTTGGAAGTACCTTAGTAGTAGTTCTAGTTCCTCAAAAAGTGTCTTCAAAAGTGTCCTCCATATGGTGCGGTGTGACAATATTGTAGCATACTTTGGACTTCTTCATCAGCAACACCTCTCCTTAAAATTTGATGTGCACAAAGCTTGTATAAAAATGGTTCATCCCAATAGCAATACTTCAAATCATGCATGAATTTCTTTAATTACTGCTTACTTAGTCCACGTGGTTTTATCCCACTAACTTGATAGTTGACAATATCGGCATACCATGGTGTTGTAGCATTTAAGATAGCTAGAATTTGTTCATCAGGGAACGATTGAGCAATTTACACTTGAGGATCTTTTTCTTCCTTCTCCAATTTGGATAAGTAGTCTACTACTTGATTCTCAGTCCCTTTCTTGTCCTTAATCTTCAAATCAAACTCTTGGAGCAATAATATCCACCTGATCAGTCTCGATATAGCATCCTTCTTTCAAATCAAATATTTTATCACTGAGTGGTCTGTGAATATAGTCACTTTTTTTCCTACCAATATGCTCAAAACTTCTCAAAGGATGATATTACTGCAAGCAATTCCTTCTCGATGGTTGTAGTTTTGTTGTGCTTCATTGAGGATTTTGCTTGCATGGTAAATAGGATGAAATGGCTTCTTTTTCTATGCCTGGGTACTACTCCTACTGCATAATCACTAGCATCGCACGTTAGGTCAAATGGTCATGTCCAATTTGGTGTCATTATGATGGGGCTGAGACCAATGCTCTTTTGAGCTACTCAAAAGATTTGCTACATCATCAAAATTGAATGGTATGTTGTGCTATAGCAAGGAGTATAGAGGTTTTGAATCTTTGAGATGTCTTTGATTAATCTTTTGTAAAAATTGGCATGTTTAGGAAAATTTCTGACTCCTTTGACATTGGACGGTAGGGGCAACTTCTGGATGACTTCAATTTTTGCTTACCAACTTCCATTCATTCCCTTGAAATCCGATGTCCTAATATAATGCCTTCTTGAGCCATGAAGTGGCATTTCTCCCACTTCAATACCAAGTTTTTTTTGGCACCTTATCAACACTTTTTCAAGATTATCCAAGCATCATCAAATGTCTCGCCAAAAACAGAGAAATTGTCCATGAAAACTTTCAAAGTCTTTTCAACCATATATGTGAAGATTGCCATCTTGCACTTTTGAAATGTTGTTGGAGCATTATAGAGCCCAAAGGGCATCTTTTGAAATGCAAACATTCCATATGGGCAGGTAATTATGATTTTCTTAGTCTTCTAGAGCTATAGCGATCTGGTTGTATCCGAAGTACCCATCAGGGAAGCAATAATACTATTTCTTGAAAAGTCTATCCATCATCTGGTGTATGAAAGGGAGAGAGAAACGATCCTTCATTATAGCTTTGTTGAGCTTCCAGTAGTCCATGCTTACTCTCTAACCAATTACAATTCTTGTTGGGATCAATTCATTTTTTTCATTCCTTACCACTGTCACACCTCCCTTTTTAGGAACACACTGGACTGGGCTCACCCATTGGCTAAATGAAATTGGATAGATTATTCCAGTATCTAACTATTTGATGATTTCCTTCTACCCAACTTCTTTAATAATTAGGTTGAGTCTTCTTTGAGGTTCCCCGTAGTTGCTATAGCATTCTTCCAGGATGATTTTGTGCATTCATACGGTAGGGCTTATCCTCTTTATATCTGCCTTTGCTCATCCGAAAGCCTTTTTAAGCCTCCTAGAACAGTGACCAACTTATCCTCCTTTTGTTGGCCTAATGCTGAAGTAACGATAATTGACAATTTTTTTCATCTCCAAGATAAGCGTACTTCAAATAAGATGGCAATGCTTTTTCTTCAACTGCTAGTGGATCTTCACTTGATGGTCTGAGCAGTTGGACACTCTTCTAAGATAAGTCTAATGATTCAAACCTTCGATCAACTCTTTCAAAGGTTTGTGGAAAATTTACCCATGCTAATGTTGCTCATGATACGAGCCTTCACTCTCATTATAAGTGGCTTCTTCATCATCTGAGTGCAGCATGCTTAGCATCATTATAACACCCCCAGATTAGGAATTGTCCTAACCCGAGAATATTACTGACTTTACTCATACTCATATTAACTACTGCAGAAAACAAAACCTAAATGCTTTGTCTTAAAATGTTTATAAAAATTTCGGCAGAGTTTCCTCTGTAATATCAATAATTACTCCCTGTATACAATCAGAAAATTTTCCAAACATTTTCAATACTTGCATATATTATGTATCGAAAACCCACTAACTATCCATTATGAAATAATCCTTTACCAATTTAACCCTTAGCGAAATTGAAATTTTGCTGAACTTGAAAGAATTTAATGCATGAATAGATAAAACAATAAAATCGTAAACAATACATAAAACCTCTCTATTCTACCCTTTCTCTTATTCACTAAAGTTTATTTAAAACATCACTTCGGGGTATCAAGGCTTGCATACAAATGACCTCCACACACCATTTGGCTACATATCACCTAAAATGCAAAATGAAGGAAATGGATTGAGCTATAAAGCTCAATAAGCAAATCCCATGCATGAATGTATGTAAAATGCATTATAAGCCGTAAACTTAAATTTTGCTTCCTCAACTAAAACTTTCTAAACATTTCCATAAAAATTTCATTTCAAAATGTAAGAACCTTTCAAAACCTTTCCATTTCATTAAAGTCGTGAGCTCACTTAGTGTAACACTTAGCCATTAAGCTTGCAGTGAGCCATTGTTCTTTAGGATCTACCGGCAGAAGCGGTTAACATTTCTTTAACTTTTCCTTCACCTTCTTTAACTCCCAAAAGGTGGATATTACTTATTTTCCTACCCTACAAGAGGGTTAGGTGCGTGGGTCCCCACGCCCCATTTCCCACTCACATCTTTCATGGCTAGGTTTACACCCCTTTCCAAAATCTTAACTTTTTCTAATAATAATTCATTTATAGAATTTCATTTCTTTCCAAATTTCTTTTTCCAAACCATTTGCTTTCTAATTGCACAAATGACTCATGCCGGAAATGATGTAGAATATTATAACTACCTGTCTCATGACATGAACTACATAAATCTATATTTAAACATATATGTTAATAGTAGGAAACACCTTACATGACATAATCCAATACAACCACAGCCACATTATTCAATACAAACCAACATAATCATAACACATTACACAACACAGTCCAATATAAACARAACACAATACACAATGGAATAAAGGTGATGAGTATGGGGATTTACTTACTTAAGAGTCCTTAATGTTAAAATTCTACTTTAATTGCAAAGCAGAGTCCCTTGACCGCTCCTAATGTCAATGTACCCAAGCATAAGCTAATTATTGTATTCGATGTTCACGAGTTTATGAAAACACAAATTTTGTTTATACATGATTTAAGGTTGTATTTAAATTAGTATAAGGAATGTATTTTAGGAATATAAAGTGATTATGATTGACATTACTTTTGTTAGAGGAAGTTTTAAAATATGAAATAATTTATACGTGCGATATGTTATTATTGTTAAATTCGAAACATAAATACGGATTTATAGGGATAAGTGACGTTCATAGGATAAGCATTAAATGTTTTAAGGTTGGACAATCGTGTTAAATGAATTTCCACCTTAAATCCTGCAAATTCTATGTGTTGTGTATGAAGCTGTATTGCGCCCCAGTGTGCGCTCAGGCAGCGCACGTGGAACAGCCTTAGTCATGCACGGTGCCTGGTTACTTGGGCGTTTGGTGGCCGAGGGGCCTGGGTGCTTGGTTGCCTGGGCGTCTGGTGGCCTAAGCACCTGGGCGCTTAGTTGCTGGGGCACCTAATGGCCTAGGAATTTTCTGCTCCTGGCCAAACTCCACTAACCGGAACAGAAATCGAACGGAGCTCAGACAGTACCAGTCACAGTAGCACAAACATACAATGAAGGAGAAGAAACTGGACYACTGTTCTAGGAGGCATGGGTCGTGTACCTTTAGGTGGACGGCTTCTGGTCGGCAACAGAAGAGGGTCGACGAGTAGCACGCAAGCTTTGGTGCGCTAGGCCACGGATCTGGTGGTCGAGCGCAGCTAGCAAACCAGCGACATATTGCAGCTAGCAAGTTCCGATCGTGATCAAGCAGGCAATGGCAAGCAGATCCGACCGGCACTAGTCGAGCACGGCGTGCAAAGCAGCCTGGGCAGAGAGAGATCTAGGCAGCAGCAACTCCAGGCGTAGACTGGCTGAGTTGACGAGCTACAGGCTTCAGGGTTCCTTCGAGCAATTGTGGCTCTGATGGAGTAGATTTGGTGCCAGACGGAAGTAATCAAGAAGCCAAACTGTGATGAGGATCTGGAGACAGCAAGCTAATGCGGATCAGGGCAAGAGCGCAAAGGGATCCGATTGAGGCTTGAGCTCTGGCTGAATGAACGACGTTCAGCGAACAAGACGACCGACAGAGTGGATTGACGACTAGCAAATTCAATCAGCGATGAAGGTGAGGTGGACTACGATTGGTGGCCTGCTACGAACTTCTCGAGCAGCCGGCGAAGACAGTCGGAGTGGCGTCAGGGAAGGACAGGCAATAGCCAGAACGATGAAGGGAGTCTGAAGGTTTTTTTTTTTCCCCCCCTTAAGGCTTGGGCCCTAACCCAATTCTTTGAGCCTCCCCATCCCATAACCAATCCGGCCCAATGAATTAAATTCTTCATACTTTCTTTCAGCCATAATCTAGTCTCCGAATGAAGAACGAATCGGCCCTAACAAGTCGAGCCTACACTAACTAACCAAAAACCCTAATTCAACTAACACGATAATTTCATACTTACTTAAATGTACAATTAAATAATGATCACATAGAAAATTTATCAAACCCTAGTTGGCACACAATTCATATGATCATACAAAATTCACAAAAATAAAAAATAATATCCTTGGTATTACAATCATTGATTTAGTTTCCTTCAATGTTGAGCACTCTTCTTGTTCATCTGGGAAATTCAGTGCATTGAAGATATTAAAGGTGACTTGTTGATCATCTACCCTCATTGTTAGTTCCCTTTTACGAACATCAACAACAGTCCTTCTTGTAGCAAGGAAGGGTCTTCCCAAAATGAAGCACACTTCTTTGTCAATTTCATAATCCAAAATAACAAAATCTACTAGAAACATGAACTTCTGAACCTAGACCAAGGCATCAGCAATACTTCCTTCAAGATATGTATAAGTACAGTTCGCCAATTGTAAAGTGACAATTGTTAGTCTTGCCTCTCCAATCCAAGTTGCTTAAAAATGGACATGGGCATTAGGTTAATACTTGCCTCAAGATCACATAATGCTCTCCCATATTAGATATTCCCAATCAAACATGGTACGGTGAAGCTCCCAAGGTCCTTTAGTTTTGGAGGCAATTTGTTCTACAAAATCAAAGTGCATTCCTTGGTCAATACTAGTGTTTCGAATTCTCCCAACCTCCTTTTCTTTGACAAGATCTCCTTCCTGAATTTGACATAATTGGGCATTTGCTCTAATGTTTCGACCAAAAGTATGTTAATATGTAGTTGCTTAAGGATCGCCAAGAATTTACTATCCTGCTGCCCTATAATGAGCCTTTGAGGGAATGATGGTGGTGGTCTATCATGATTGTTGTTTAGTTGTTCTGCTAAAGCATCAGACTCTTTTGATGGTAGTGGAGCTGATTCTTGATTGCCTTCAATGTTGTTGTCTTCCTGAGTAGTTGTCATCTCCTTTGCTTCTCCTTGGATACCTACTAGATCCTTCAATTCCTTTGCATTTTTGAGGGTTATAGCTTTACACTGCTCCTTTCTTTCTCTTTTAGGGATCACTAGGAAAGATGCCTTGCTATCTGGCACTCAATGATTTGGCCTACTTGATTTTTCAGGTTTCTCAATGATGTTTCTTGGTTTTAAATGAGGGCATCAATTGTGGACATGTATTCTTGCAATAATGCATCCATAGAGGTTGGCTTCTCTTAATGTACTGGTCTCTGATATTGATTTTGTTACAGAAATTCAGGAGGATAAAATGGTCTCTAATGTTGATTTGCTATAGCATTTCCTCCTTTATTACTCCACACAAAAATTTGGATGCTGCCTCTATCAAGAGTTGTAGGTATTCAAAGAAGGAATATTCTTTTTGCTAAAATTTCTAATGTAGCACACAAATTCTAAACTAGATGGGCAGTTATCAAAAAGTATGTGGGTCTCCATAATACACACAGTTGATAGTGGGTTGTTGTAATGTTTGTTGTGAAGCAGGTAACTTCATATTTTTTAGTATATTGGTTAAAGATGCTACTTCTACTGAGAGTGTTGTTACGGCATCAACTTCATGGAGTCCTTGGACTCTCTTTGCTGTTGTCATTTTGATTGTTATCCACTTGTAGTTGTTGGTTGTTATTATCTCCAACATATTGAATGTCTCATTGTATGATTTTAACAGCAATGCTCCATTTGCTGAAGTATCAACTACTATTCTTGTTTGATCGTTGAGCCCATTATAAAAGGTCCGAATCCAAAGTTAGATGCCATGGTGCTGGCACTTTTTGGGCAATTCCTTGCATCTTTTGCATGCTTTATATAAGTTTCCATCACCATTTTGCTGGAACGAGGTGATCTCATTTCTCAACTTTGCATTCTTTGTCGATGGGAAGTACTTCGTCAAAAAAATTTGACTAGGTCGCCTTTTATGTTACAAAATTCGAAGGTAAAGAATTTTTCTATATACACGAGCTTCAGAAAAGTGGTGACATGGATGTTGTAGATTCGCTCAAGTAATAATGTGGAAAACTTATTCACACAAAGTATTGCCAACATCTACATTCAAGAAATCGATACATCATCCGGACGTGTCGACTGAAAGACTTTCAGTGATCCATAAGTAGCCATATTCTTTTTCCTTCGTTTAGATTTTGTCCCACTAAGTTTTTATGACAAGGTCTTAATGAGGCAATAATTAATTCTCCAACATTAACGATACTATTTTTTCTTTTTTGTTGGTTTGGTTTATTTTTTCCTACTAGGTTTTTTCCCAAACATGTTTTTGATAAGATAATTACTGTATAGATTAGTCATTCAAGGGGAACGTTGTAAATATATTATGAATGACGTTCTACCCCTTGAAACCCTCTAAGCCCGATGGTTAAACATCTATAAATAGAGGATTTTGATTCACATAAAGTTAATGACAATTCTTCTATCATTCTCTCTAGAAACTTCTTCTCTCCTTTCTTATATATATGCTCACTTGCATTGATTACTATGGCATTTTGAGTTGTTTCATTGCTTTGACATTACAATTGTTCTGACATTACAATTGTTCCATCTTGACTACACATTCATTGTATACTATACATTAATTGTTTAACAAAATTTCTCTTAGGTACGCTTCTTTGGATAAGGCCAAAAAAAGAGCTATTTTGATATAGAGTTGTAACTCTATAAAAGCCTTATTTACACCCTTTTAGTGTTTTTAAGTGGCATTAACAAATTTTATATGTCTAATGTATTAAAATTATAGACTGTTTTTCTTAATAGACTTTCGTCTATTTCAAATAGATTTATAGGTCTTGTAATCCAATATGTAGAACACAAGATGCGTGTCTCTAATTTTAAAATTTTATTAAAATTTTCCTTTTCGTCAAAATTCTCCATTAGCTCTTAACGTTTTGATCATTTTAATCAATTAATTTATATTTATTTCCATAATAGTTTTCAGACGAAATTCTTTTTCCATTTTATATATTTTTTATTTCTTCTTCTCCTCTTTCTGCATTCCTCCTCCTCCCCATCGAACTGCCGGCGACGGGTGAAATAGAGGAAAAGAGGGAAGAAAAAGGCCAAATCTAGTCATTAGAGCGGGGAAAGAGGGGAAAAAGGAAAGCCAAAATCATAAATTCATCAGATCTGAATTCACCTCTCATTTGTTGTTGTTAGTTTCTTTTTGGGACTAATTTGAAAATGCTTCCCGACCTCATAACTGAATCTCAATTAATGGGTTCCATTTGCAATATTATTATAAACTTGATATTTAATTATTTTGTCACCCTACTTCCATCACATCAATGGAAAATTAAATATGTTTTGAGAATAAAAATGAAAACCCCTAATCGTTTCTTCTCAAAACTCAACGAAGTTTGCATCTAAAATAATTTGTACTTGATAAGTGAATTTTAGACAGGAATAATAAATAAATTTATATTTATATCTTTAAAATACATTTCATTTTTCACGTAAATCATTAGTCATTTGACTTTAAAGGGGTAGAAGAAGGATGACCAAATCAGAACTTTGTGATAAATTGTGAGATTCTTAATTTTAAAAAATTAAAAAAATAAGGTCTTTAATTGCGATCCTAATCTCAATCCTTCTTTCAATTGCTTTGAGAAAATATATGGTTTCTTGCCGTGGGGACTGAGAGGCAATCGCGACCCTACATCGCAAGGAAATTGATTGGCCCAGAAAGGTCCAGCACATAACCCATGTCGCTTTCGACCGCTTTCATGGGTTTCTGGGTCTTCATGTGGAATTTGAAGTAGTAGTCGCTTGCAGAGCTCCCCGTGCCAGGTTCTTGAAACAAATTCTTTTGTTGTTTCTCTTCTCTAGGTTTTTTTCTTAGTATTTCTAATCATTGTGGAGTAATTTCTATGGGTGTTCCTCGATTTTCAATTTTAAATTTCAGTTTTCATTCTATTTTTTCATTAAAATCAAATCAAATCAAATCAAATTAAAATTCTCTAAAAATTAAAAATTTTGAAAATTTTAAAATTTTGATTCGATTTGGATAATCCCAATTTAAGCTTATCAAAAATAAGTGTCCTTTTAGCTATATTTTTTATTTTAAATTAATTATTATTTTAGAAAATTAAAAACATATTAAATGTCTTTCTTTCTATTTTACCCCATATTGATTATTCTTTTATTTCATGACTTATTTTACTTTTAAGAAATCAATAACATAATAAAAATGTTAGAATAATATTTAAAATCATATTAGAATCAATAATCCTTAATACGCATGATTATGTCTAAATAGATTTTAAAAAAAATTTAAACGAATGGAGTATAACATTCATCAATACAAATAAAATCTCCATATGATGGACACTTAGTGATAACGATGAGCTTATAAAGGGACGAAAAGCCAACCTATTTTGCCAATAAAATCGAAGATTTACGGAGTATATACAAAAATACAATTTCCAAAAGATATTAATTATGTCTAATGCTAGCCATAGTAGTTTATAAAATTAAAACCGGTAACAAAAAATTAATTATCTGACCACTAAAACTGAACGTAGTATTCGACCAAAGCTTTAACCTTCAATGATGAGTGTATCGTGAAGAGAATAGTGAGCAGGCAAGGCAGCGGTCTTTTGGAAAGATTGTCCGAACTGAAGCCCCGTTAAGAGAGCAACGAGCCGAGGGGAGTCTTTTGGCAAAATTGTTTGAATTAAATGCATCGTGAAAAGTAGATAAGAACGAGTTGATTGAAGGCGAAGAGAGAGCTAGGGTCAGTGGTGGCTGGTGGGTGGGTCTTGTGAGAGTATGAGAGTGAAGAGTTAGGGACTCGGGGTTTCATAATTGAATTAGAATTATGAGTGTCAATGGGCTCAAGCCGACACGAATTGAATCCGCGCAGCCCGAAATTTTAGTTCTGAGTCTTATGTGAGTCTGAGCTACGTTAGGGTTTAAATTCAGAGTTCGAACCATATTCCGGCTGAGCTCGGACCTATGAATGCTCAAGTCTGCTCAGCCTGAGCCCGAAGTAATATATATCTATATCTATATATATATATATATATGTGATTTAAACTTGAAACTTAGAACTTAAAATTTGAAAATCGTAGCCTTTTTTACCATTTCTCAGAAACACTGCTACACGGTAGTCACCACTTACCACACCAATCGCCACTCAGGCACTCACCACTCCTCTCAATTATCCTCGCTCACTAGTCGARAATCATCACTCATCATACCAATCACTAGACGCACCACTATGTCCTCTCCGTGCACCGTTTTGGTCATCTACACTATAATTCGCTATTTTCGCCCTAAAGAAGAACTTCTCCATCTTTCTTCTTCAAAGCACAGCTTTGGCAAATTTTAGTGGCTGACATCTTCACCGAAAGTAGAATGAGTCACTCCAATATCTGAAATGTTCACCCCAAAACCTATGGGGCTCTCGTGCCTGATAAATACTTTCTTCTATTTATTCAATATTTTAAATTCCTCTTTTGAAGATCAATTTTTTTCGAAAACGTTATATGCTGCTTGGATTTTGTCTTATCTGTAGTACAATTCGTTGGAAAATCAATTTATCGCTGTTTACAACTTTTAGACCTTTCAAGCTAGAGTTTCTGATATTATGAGTTAATTTTGTTTGTTGTTTGCATGACTATATTATCTATTTCTTGTTTATGATGATGTAAATATGTCTTAGTGGTGGTAGTATGCTAAAAATATATCTCCTAATATTTCTTTTTCTGGGTCATTTCGTTCTAATGCGATAGCTGAGTGCAGTGAATATATGATATATTATGAACTAATTTGGATGGAAAGCATACAAATGAAATTGTTGTTCATCTTATACACTGATAAGTAGATGCACAGTCTCGCAATTTATAAAATCTTTATTTGCTGATCAATTTTGGTTATTGCATGCATGGTGATATAGGTTCAGTACTCTGCTTCGTTCATCTGGACCGGAACAAAAGTTTTTCTTCCTGTTTCCATTGTAAGTGAATGGAAGTTCATGCATTTGCATGATTTGTTAAATATAATGCTAAATGAAGCAATATCTTCAATAGCCAAGCTGTAAAAAGATTTGGTTCTTCTAGTTGATAATACCTGAGTTTAGAACATATCTATATTAGGCATAGTTTATGCATTTTTGTCACTAGCTTTATAATCGATGTTATCAAGCTAAAATTTTGGATTTTCTCGACTCAAGAAGACTTCCTCTTCCTTTTTATGCTGAAAGAGACATTTCCTCAATGCAATTTAGGCATAATCCTATCTTTCACCCAAACAATTTTGCTCACATACTCTTGCGTGCAAGGAGGATATGTATTGTTTTATGTGTTGGTAAATATGTATATATGAGGTCAATAATGGGACTTATTTGGTAAATATTTATGTATGAGGTCAATAATGGGACTTATTTGATTCTTTGAAATTATGAAATATATTTTGTGTCCCTAATGTGTGAGCGATTTGGATTATTTATTAGGTATTACCTTGCAAACTTAAAATAGAATCCTTATAGATAACTTAAAATTTTGCTCAATTTGGTACCAAAAAGTGAGAAGTTTCCAAGTCTGCTTTACGAAATTGATAGTTTCTGCCTGATTTATTGAAATGTATTTTTGAAGTTAATTTTTAAACTGTTCCTAACAAATGATTTAAACTGTTCCTAACAAATGATCTATGTTGCATACATCTATTGTCTGCTAATCACGTTTCTAGGAATGCAGCCGAAATTGTAAGGTTATGTTGTGGCAACTGATGCTACTTTTTTTAACTTAAGAGGCTTTCTCGTGATGAACTTCACTATCAGAAGACCTCTCATATATTTTACTCGAGGCTTTAAGATCAAACTCGGAATGTTTATTTCTTTCATGTCTTGCTGGTTTTTCTTCCTTCACCTAATTTTGGCCCTCCTTYTGAGACATGATGTTTGTCAAAATTGCAGAAAATCCTTGAGTTTTGTGTTAATTTGCAGCCTTTATTTTTTGTTGCAATAAACATCTCTGCAAAATTTAGAATTACAAAGAAAATGGAAATCCCATTTGATTCTTAGAATGTGTTCTCTATTTTTAATGAAATTTGTCTAATGGACCAATTTCTAGTTTAACATCTTTATTGAATTGTTTTGATCATCCTTACGGGTTGAGATGTATTAAGATAACTTTATCCAAATAAATTGAAGGCTACATGTATCAGAGCATCTGTTACTAAAATTTGATAGATAAGTAATGATAGTTTGCTTTCGCATTAGCTTTTTCTTTTTTCTTATTTGTTCTGATATTCTTTCATTTTGGTTAATAATATTTAATCATGAGAGATTAAAGATCTGTAGCACATCCAAAACATGTCTTACTAATAACTAGTATTTATGTGGTTCTGTTCCAGTGGCCATATATGTTTTAGCTATTCTTGGATATCATTTGAGTTATTTTTCCCTTACTTTTGTCTGGGTGGGATGATCTCTAATAGTTTTCAGCTTGAAAAAGGCTTTTTGGGATTTAATGTTATATATGTTATAAATGCCAATTCTTCATGTCTTATCCTATCTGTCCTCAGAGATTTGTTTGCTTGGTTTGCTTTACAATTATGTTCCTTGTCTTGATTAGCTTTTTAGCATTCCCCAATCTTGTTAGGATATATAGCTTGAATTGTTCAATCACCTATAGGATATAATTATCTTGGAGGAATTGTTTGCACTGGTGACTATATTTCTATTTTAGATGTTCTACAAGTACGTGGCAAATGTATCAACTTTAGTTCTCTCCATGCGATAGTGTTTTCTGCAAAATAACTATGTTACAACAACATTATTCAACCTACTTCCGAAACATAATGGCACTGAGCACAAAGAGTTAGGTATATAATCAGAATTCAGCATCTAGCCCAACATTCCAATCTAATCTTCTACTTCTTCATAATTTTTGTGCTTAGTTGATTTTTGTGCACTTTTACTATTCATTTTATTCTTATTTTAACAGTTTACTATTCAAATTTCAGCTAGCTATTTTGTTTTGAGAGAAATCTTACATCCTAAAACCAAGAAACAAACATACAAACAAAACATTCTTAGAATTCAAAAAACAGGAAATCCAGAGTACGAATATTTGAATCTTCTATGTTTCTTGAATTCTGAGTAGTATTACACTATTATTGATTCATTGTGTACAATGATCTATTTATATAGAATTTAATTTTTATTAAGTATTCAAACTTTGTGATTCAACTCTCTATATTTATTCTTTTGTTAGATGTCAGATGCAAATAGTGAAGACATTGTCAATTTGACAATCACAGATGTGGCACATGGAGATGGTGATAGGCTAGAAGAAAAAGATGATGTTAGGAAAAAGAGGAAGAGAGAAGTGAAGAAAAGATCGAAGGCATGGCCACTTCATCATAAATCCAAAAGATAAAAATGAATGCACATGCAACTACTCCAAACAGTCCTTTAGATGCTCGACTAAAGGTGAAACGACACATTTGAATCGACATATTGCTACAGGACTTTGTCCCATGTACAAGAAAAGTTTATCTAACAAAGAAGCAATAGGTCAAACTCTTTTAAGCTTTTCAAGGTCTAATTTGGATTTTACTTCTGGTTGTAGTACTGCTAGTGTGTGAAAATTTGATCAAGAGCGTAATAGGAAAGATTTAGCTGAGTTTATTATTACTTGAAAGTTACCATTCGATTTGGTTGACGATGATAGTTTTAGGAAGTGTGTTTGGGGTGTGAATCCAAAGGTTAAGTTCGTCACTAGAAACGCAACGAAAAGTGATTGCATGAAAATGTATGAGGTCGAGAAAAATAAAATGAAGGTTTTTTGATGAATTCTAGTCCAAGAGTTTGTTTAACTCCATATACTTGGACTTCTAAGCAAGAACTTCCTTTTATGGCTCTTATTGCTCACTTCATTGGTAAAGATTGGAAATTGCGTAAGAAAATCCTAAACTTTATTTTTGTTCCTGTTAGGGCAATGGAGGAAAATATTAGTGATTTGATTATAAATTGTTTTTTGGAGTGAAATATTGACAAAACCTGTAGAATTACCATGGACAATCACTCAGCTAATGATGTTTTCTCAAGATGTCTTCAAGACATTATTCATCTCGAGGGTTGTTGTTACAAGAAGGCAGAAATTTGCAAGTTCATTGTTGGAATCATGTGTTGAATTTAATTGTTCAAGAGGGTTTGGATGAGATTAAGTTTTGCATTCAAAAGATTCATCATGCAGTTATGTGAAAGTTTCGCCTAAAAGAAAGCTTGGATTTATTCAATATGCTGAGCAAGAATGTTTTTTAAAGGTAGAATGTTGGTTTTAGATGTATGTACTAGGTAGAATTCTACATATTTTATGCTTGGATCTGCATCGCATTATAGAAAAGTATGATAGAATGAAATCTCGTGATTTGAATTTTAAATATCCACCATTGCCTCAAGATTAGAAAAAAGCTAAAATTATTCACAGTTTTCAAGAGACATTTTATGAGGTGATAAATATATTCTCTGCAGCAAGTATTATACAACAAATGTGTTTTTTTGGGGATGTTTATCCTATTCTGATATTGTTGCAAGAAAAAAGTAAAGATGAAAGCATGTTGCTTGGAAGAATGGCTAAGAATATGCTTGTCAAGTTTCAAAAATGTTGGGTGCAAAAGGAGCCAAATATCTTACTTTCTATTGCTCTAGTTTTGGATCCTACATTTAAGCTTAAGTACTAAAAGTTTTGTTACAATAAGATTTATGAGTCTTATTTATTGACAATTATAGTAAATCATGTTAAAAGGAACTTTATGCTATTTTCAATGAATATTCAGCAATCTATGAATCTTCTTGTCATAAACAAAAAGGTTTGTAGAATAAAAAATTTTAGAGCAATAAGGGGAGTAGTAGTTCTATTATTTCATTAAAGAAGAAAATGGAACTAATGTAAGAAGTTTATAGGTTCAGTGAGGAAGAAGATATGATGCATACTAAGAGTGAGTTAGATATTTATTTGGAGGAAAAGTTGCATCCACACAAGATGACTAGTAGTAATTATTATTTATTTGATATTTTGAACTATTGGAACACCAATGCAACTAAATTTCAAGTATTATCATTGATGGCAAGAGGTATCTTAGCTATTCCAAAAAGTTCAGTGGCATCCAACGAGAATGCTTTTAGCATCAGGGGATGGATTTTGAACAAGTTTCATAGTTCATTGCTTCCATCTACAACTAAAACATTAATATGTGCTCAAGATTGGCTTAGAAGTTCCCAAGATGAGGATGACCTTGAAGATGGATTTGATAATGCATTTTTTGGTTAGCATTTTACTATTTTTGTTGTAATATAAGAATTCTTATTGTAGTATTTGTTATTTACTTTTGATAATAATTTTAGGATATGATAATATGATATCTTTGTTTTTGTAGGTTTCAGTTTGAACAAATGATGACGAAAAARAAGAGCAAGATGTGTGCATGATTTATGCAGATTAAGTAAGTTCTTGTGGCTTCAAAACTGCCTTCATCGAATGGGTTCTTATTTGATTAAGCTTGATCACTCTTGATTCCTTTGCTTGATTTGGTAATTGTAAATTTCATATGTCCATCAAGTATGTGTTTTCTATAGAATTTGAGTTTTCTTGAAATTTCAAACGTAATCTACCTTCAAATTTATATCATTCTTTCTTTTGCTATGTTGAAACATAAGTGGTGGAGGATCTTGAAAGGAAAAATGGATTGACTCATGGTGGATGATTGATGAAGTTTGATACTTAAGAAGCTGAATTTGAAGTTGCCTAAAAATTTTAGTTAAGGGATCAAATAGCTCATTTTGTGTTTATTAGGTTACTTTGGAGCCTTGTTTGGTAAGGCTTGAAACACTTTTTTGAATGATGTGAAGTTGAATAGAATGATGGTAAGTTTGTAAGTTATTATTTATTATTTATTATGTTTATGGTATTTTAATTCTACTCTCTAGATTTAGGTATTTGAATGGTTTAATTATATTGGTTATGCAGTATTTAAATAATTGAATTACGTATCTTAAGAGAATTAGTATCAGGTATTTGAACGGTTTAATTATGTTGGTTATGCAAATTTGGATTATGAAATATTGTAAGAGAAAAATGATTTTTTTTTTTTGGCTAATTCAGGTTGAGCCCGAACTTAGCCCAGCTCACTTTGAGTGTTGAGTTGAGCTTAGCCTCAGAAAATTTCGTGCTGAGCTCAGGCATAAGCAAGCCTGGCTCACCAAGCCCAATTGACAGCCCTAATTAGAATACCAATCAAGAGTTAACCGTCCTCAATATAAAATATTGATTGGAAAAAAGAATGTAAAATTTGAACTTTGACTTTAACTGTTTTAAGAAATCATCAAATTGAATACCGAATCAAAATTATTTTCAACTTACAAAATCGGATTGAGCTGAATTTAAAAATCTTAAATCCAACAAAACRAAACATTATAAATCGAAATAGCAAATTCGGTTCAAAAATTCTATTTAATTTAAACCAAATAATAAACCCCTAGTAATTTCTATATATTTTGTTTCAAATATCAAATAGTTCCTTCATTTCTTAAAATGTGTCACTTAAAATAAATGAATCAAAGAGATAATAAATTGGTCTAAATTGCTTTTAAATGACGTTTATATTCTTATTTTGGGAAAGAAGAAGATTAATTGTATGGGAAAAAGAAGATAAAATGAGAAAAATAAAAAAACAAAAAATGAAGGTATCATCTAGTAGTGTTTCTCTTTTAGCTGATTGCATATTCTTTTCAAATATTTGATGAGATTTTGTGAATTTAAGATTGGGTTTTCCTCTTCTCTTAATTTCTTCTTCTTTTCATCTCCTCTATCCCTCTTCATCTCACTCTAATGACCCTGATTTGGCTTCTTCTTTCCCTCTTCCTCAATCTCCTTCACTCATTCCCGCAATCCAATGTGCAAGCGACATAAAGAGGACAAGAGAACGAAGAAGAAAGGAAAAAAGATAAAGAAATTGATATAAAAATATTATTGAAATAAATATATATTAATTGACTAAAATGTCCCTAAACCGTTAGGAGTTCTCCGAGATTTTTTATGAGATGGCAAATTTTGATGATTTTTTAATGTTAGAAGGCATTGTTTTTTCCTAAACGAATGGCAATTTTTTATTATAATAATAAATAAAAAGTTAAGGCAAATCTAAGTGGTTTACCCTTTCGAAGATTATCACGGTTATACAATGCTATTTTAGATTTTGTTTTTCTATTTTTCMAAGAAGTTAGGGGCATTTAACAATGTTTACACCAAGAAAATCGACTGATCAGAATGGCCAAACCAAGAAAAGCATAACAGCTTATTGGCCACCCAAGTCGAGCAAATTCTCAATAAGACAACTAGGGGAAGAGATCTGCTAAAGCCAAACAGGTTCTCGATCAGTAAAAGCATGGACTTGCTGATTGTTATGGTAAAAGGCAGCTGAGATAGCTGATCAAACAAGCTAAGGATAAAAATAAGTCATCAAGCTGAGGTTTCAGAACCTTCCATAACTTCAGGTCGTGTGCCGATTAAAAAGGGGAACAAATTGAGAAGTGGATAAATGGCTTTGAGTTAACTTTGACTTCAAGTAACAAGAATCACTTCAGCCACATCAAACCAATAACTCAAGTCTTTACCAATTCATTCAATATTTGTCTAGATAGCTTACTGCCTACTTTTAAACTCAACCATATTAGCTTCTAGTTGAATGTTTCAAGTCATTTTCATATGCTATGGATTCTTCGTCGTTTTAATTTGTTTAGAAAACCATTACACATTTAGTTGAGAGTTTTATTTATTTAACTCAAGAATCCACTCTTTAATAACAAAAGGAGCTGTAGATTTGACAAGTTGAACAATCGGCTAGCTAGTCAGAACATAGGCCTCATTGTATTGAAACTAAACTACCACGATCGGATTAGCCAATAGCCAAATCAATAGCCAGCATACACCAATTCTAGTATACCTGACAGTTGCTAACCTTCCAATAGCTAGCCTTCATTGGCTAAGTTATTTTTAAACATCAAAATAATTGGCACACTGATAACCATAGAAAATATCCATCTTTTACCCCACAAATTTTTGCTCACTTTTACAAACTTTCTTATTCTTTTGTGCTTTAATTGTGGTATATGATCTCATTGTAACATATTAAAGATCTGCACATTCAAGAGTAAAATTTAACCAGAAAACACTTAGATGAGTCTAAAAAGCTTGATCCTTAAGAAAGTTAGCAGAATAGAGAAGATTGCTATAGCATTCAAGCCTAAGAGGCACGGGAAGAAAAAGTAAAGAACAAAGAAGGAATCCAAATCTCTGGCATTTAATGAAGAATTAATGTGAAAACTACATAAAGTAAAGTGTTGGAGTTGACTCCAGTCTAGTTCCCAAGAGGTTGAAGTAAGTGAAAAGGAATACGGACCATATTACCATAAATGTGTACTAGAGATCAAACTTTGGCTGAGTCAGCAATCAACTATCAAAAGCTGAAAGCTACAGTACTGCCAACTCAACAACTTTCAAGCTCTATATAAGGAGCAGTTGAGCAATAAAGTTAGTTAGTTAGTTTTCACTATATTTGTGGTGTACTTCTTAGAGTTAAGGTTCTCTTCGATAGAAAGAACCATACTTAGTTAGGATTTAGTTAGGATTATCTTAATCATAGATTAGCAAAATGGATAAGACGAAAGTCTTCTTTGTTAGTTGTAAATTCCTTAGCATTAAAATCTACAAATTTTTCATATTATTTCAGGTCATTAAGGGTTTAAGTCAATTCGAGTTCATCTTTATTTCTGTCTTCTAAAAAAAAATTCTTAGTTAAAGCAAAGTTTGACAAAGTTAAATGTCAATAGTGACGAGTGTGTGTGATTGAGTAAACTCCTTTGAGACATCAAAGGAATCCATTTTGTTGAGGAAGCCATAAGCTTAACTCACCATTTCTGGAACTCAACAACAACCCTAAAGTAGCTAAGAGTTATTGCCATAGATATATGGTTAATACTCTAAGTGAAATATTGCAAGAGTTTGATTTAAGAGTTTAAGGAACAACATTCTTTGAACCATACAAAGCTCTTTGAGACATCATTCTAGTACTRAGTAAGGATAAATAAATTTATTCTACTAAGAAAAGAGTGAACGACAACGAGAATTTGTAATGATGATTTCCATAAACATGTAGTGTAGTCATCTTACTTGTCTAACAGTCACGCAATAGCAGGCTTTGTGTGAGACATCACCCGAAACATACCTACCTGTGCCACAACAGTCAAAATTGACTAACCTTTATTTTCTTGTCACTAACCTAACTTTTACCACTTTCAGTCTTCATTTTAATTTAAGTTTTCCATCTTTACTTTCATGTACTTTACGTTTTCCTTTATTATTGAACATTGCTGATGCTACACCATAACTAGTTCTTTTAAAACAGTTTAACACATTGTGCCTTTCATTAAACTATCCTAAAGGGATCAGTACTCTATTCCCTCTTACTACTTTTGGACCGTGTATACTTGCACACGTGTTAATTTAATCAAATTAGATTAGACCCCAATAAGATTTTGGCACTATTGCCGAGGATAGGCATTAATGAAACCAAAATGTGTAAACTTTCTTGCTTTAATATTTTTAATCTTTTTCACTCCTCATTTACTCTTGGAAATGCTAGTGCATGAGAACCAGAGCATAAACTAAGTTGCAAACACCTGAAGCATCCGTCCTTGATAGAGAGCCTGAGAAAATCATTGAAAAAAAAAGAAAGAAAGTAATGATGGAAGACCAGCAAGTAAATAGAGTAGAACATTGCAATACTGACCCTCCTAAGGTTAATGCCGTAGCGTTGCCATATGACAAAGATCGTGCTATACTAGAATATGCTATACTAGTCTTACATGATCTAAATCCTGGCATTGTCAAAGATAAAATTCAAACCCAGCTCCAGATGCTATAGATAGTAGGACAGTTCGATAGAACGGTAACCGAAAATCCACYCTTACATCTATGGTTATTCATGGAAGTGAGTGATTTTGTTTAGCTTCAAGATGGTTCAAATGAGGCACTTGGAATGAAGTTATTCCCATTTTTCTTAATAAGGTTCATGAAGTACGATTGTATGTCGCATACACATACAAGGTGATAAGGTTGGTAATCTGGACCCCGTAGAGTATATCTCATACAGTTATGGTATTGTACCACTTAACTTTGCATTGCTCATGAAATTGTTTGCATGACTTAACTTGTTTCCATAAATGCATTTGTTTCCCTTAAATGAAGTATTACTTTCATTTCTTCCAAGTAAATGATTTGAGTAGGAGTTACTTGATGTTTTCTTTACTCGAATTTACGTAAACTTCTTTACAGAATATTTTCCACTGCTAATATACACTCTCACACATGCACGGGACTCACTAAACCTAGCCAGCTTATTTCCACATGTTTTCTTCAGGATTAGGAGCTGAGCTAGTAAGCTAGTGTCAGGAAGTAGAGTGCTATGATCCCACTTATTTCTCTTCAGTGTAGGTGTATTTGAGATTGAATATAGTCTCTATCACTCTTATGCTTGTGGTCATATAGCTAAGGTGTTGTAATTTATAGATGTTTTCTGAATTTTGATTGAACTTGGAGAAGAGCTAGTATTCTTTTTGCAAATGTAAAAATCTGTGCTAGAGGTTTTGCAATAAATTAAGTGTTTTTGCTACATATTTTGAGCACCGGTACTGCCAAGAGGCAGGCTACGATTCTTCCCGACCCCAATGGCACCTAGGGGTTGAGCGGGGGCACGACAAGAACCTGAAAGAAAGAAAAAGAGTACAGCTACTTCCCTTGATCTAGATCACTAAAGGCCTTTGAGTTGATGCATTTCAATCTGATGTAAATAAATTTTAATGTAGAAGTTGGCAATGCTTTGGTAAATAAGTCTATCACATATCACTTGAGCAAATCTGTTGAACATCAATGATGCCACTTTTCTGTAAGTTGTGTCTATAAACGAACTTTGGAGAGATATGCTTTGTCCTATCTCCTTTGATGTAGCTTCCTTTTTTAGTTATGCAATACAAGCTTCATTGTCTTCATATAGTATAATTGGACCCTCTTTGATTCAAGTTAATCAGTAGGACGAATGGATTTGATGTATTATATTCCTCAATCATACACATTCTCGACTTGCCTCATGGATTGCAATAATTTTGCGTGGTTTGAGGATGTAGTTGTTAGAGTTTTCTTAACAGATCTCCATGACATTGCAGTCTCTCCACATGCAAACAAATATTTTTTTTTATGATTTGGCTTTATATGGATCAGAAAGGTATCAGGCATTTACATATCCCATTAAAGAATATTCAGACTTTTGTGKATAATATAGCCCCATGCCTATTGTACCTTTTAAGTATTTGAGACATGTTTAACACCATTCTAATGTCTTTAAGTGGTAAAAAACTATATCTTGTAAGGTCATTTTCAAAAAATGGTATATCAGTTCAAGTGCAATTTTCAAGATAAGTTAATGTCACAATTGCAATGGGATATGGTACTTCAAAACCAAGAATCTTTTCTCCATCTTTAAGTGGGCAAAAGGGAAATTTATTAACTTCAAATGACCCAATGACCATGAGTGATGCCAAATGGATGGGTATTATTCAAATTTAAAAACCTTTTATGTATATGTGAATCTATAAACAAATAATCTTTCATGGAAATCTTCAATTTGCAAGCCAAGAAAGAATTTTGTCTTTCCTAGATATTTCATCTAAAACTCATGTTTTTCAAGTATTTATCATTTTTGTTGAACTCTTTAGAGTCCCAATTAGATTTAAATCATCAACATAAATTTGCAATTATAACAAATTCAATATTCAAGGACAGACACTGTCAAGTGATATCCTCTTTCAACAAATATCCGCTAAGTTGGGTATACAACATTAGTTTGGATTGTTTCAATCTGTATAAGGGTCTTCGCAATTTGATTGAAAATATATTCTTGGGAGAAGTCTCATTTTCTATTGGCACTTTAAATCCTTCAAGATTTTTCACGTATATGTCACTACTAAATGAACCATATCGATATGTAGTCACCACATCCATAACGTGCATATCAAGCTTTCCTGAGAAAACAAAACATATTGAGAATCTAAATGTAATAGTGTCCATTATAAGTTTCGTTATCGTCAACTCATAGTCTTTGTGAGAAACCTTGTGCTACGAATCTTGCTTTATGTATCATAATTCTTTTTTCTCGTTTTCCTTTCTTACAAAGACTTACTTGTATCCTACAATGATATCATTTTTAAGAGTTCAAASTACAAGTTCAAACTAGTAATTCATAATCTTTTCAATTTTCTAAGAAATTCAACTCTGTTTGCATGGCCTCATTCCATTTACGCCAATCATCTCTATTTTGACATTCTTTAACAGGTTGTAGATCAAGATCCTCACTTTCATTACCTCAAGGGGCATATTAAATGTGAAAATGTTGTCTATGATAATATTCTCTCACTCCCATAGTTTATGAGATAATGAGTAATTTATTGAGTTTTAATTATTTTTGGATACTTGTTGCTCTGGTGGAACTTCAATATTTTCATTTGACTGATCAATCTTTTCTTTCCTTAGTTCCTCGAACCATTTGTTGATTTTTCTCTTGTACCTTTCTCTTTCGACTTACGGAGTGTTTCTCACCAATTGATCGACCATGCTTCCGTTGAATCTTTAAACTTGTTGACTATGCCAACTTGTCCTACAAGATCATCAATTATTGTTGGGACATTTTCTGCTGGTATCTAAGATTTTGTCACTTTTCTTGTATTAACAAACTCATCTTTGAGTTGATTTTCAACTATTTGCAAATGAGTGATCTTTTCAACCTCTTGTTCACATTCATTACTACAGGAATTGAAGTGAGATAGAGTTGTTTCATATTATAAAAGATCATGTTATTTTTCAGGATGTAGCTATGCCCCTCCATTAGTAGGGAATGTCATTTCATCAAAATGATAGTTTGCAAATATTGCAGTAATCAAATCACTCATTAAGGGTTCCAAGTACTGAATAAGAGATGGTGAATCAGACCCAACATAAATTTCAAATCTTCGCTGAGAACTCATTTTGGTACATTGCAATGGTAAATTTTGCACTTGTACAACACATTAAAAAACATGTAGGTGAGAATATCCGGTTCTCAACCAAAAATAAGTTGCAATTGGGAATATTTATGATAAATAGTTGACACTATTCGAACAAATACTGTAGCATTCAATATGGGGCCCCAACCAAAAGTTAGGATTTTTTATCTGATAAAGGGTCTAGAAATTAATTAGAGTCATTTGATAATGGACTCTGCTAAATTACTTTGTATTATGCACATAAGCAATTGAATTTTCAATTTCAATCCCAATTGCTATACAATATTCATCGAATGCTTGAGATCCAAACTCACCAACACTATCAAGAGATATTTTCGTAATTGAGTATTCAATGAATTAAGCTCTTAGTTTTATGATTTGAGCAAGTAGTCTTGGCAAATTTTGTGTTTCTAGTCAAAGCAAGCATATGTGATTATCTAGTAGAGACACCAATTAAAACCATATAGTAACGAAATGGTCCACATGTGGGTGTATTAGCCCACATATTTTTCATGAGTTGTTTCTAAAAAGAATTGGAGATTCATTGTTAACCTTCATGCTAGAAAGTCTAGTGACTAACTTGCCTTATGAACATTTAACATATGAAAGATTATTTGGCAAAAGAATCTTTTGATTCTTTCGAGGATGCCCAAATCAATCATGCCAAAGTTTAAAGCTTTTAGGTAAGGAAGTTTAGGTTCATAATACGGTTTGACTCAATTATTTTTATGTATGTAATACATCACATATGGCAGTGCTGGCAATCTTCTCTTATCTGCTTCTTTCCAAATAAACACGAGTTTATGAAAATATATTCTTTACCATTTTTCTGCATCATCTCAATTTGATATTCATTGCAGCAAATATCTTTAAAGTTGAGCAAATTTTTTCTGAATTTGTTAGAACAAAGTGAAGCATTTATATTAAATTTTCTAGCATTTGGTAAGACAATACGAGCTCTTCAAAAGCCTTCAATTAACTTTGATGCACTTGATATTGTGTTAACATTATTTTCAATTAACATTAACTTGCAAAAATGATTTTTGTCTTGAAAAATATTATATGCAGTTTCACTATCAATAAGATAAATATCTCAACTATCCATTTACAAATATATAGGAAAGATAAATAATTGTAAAAACTTATTTAAAAATATTAAAGTAAAAAGAAAATAACTCAAGCAAATAATGAAACCGTTTGAAAATTAAAAATTCAAAATACTTAAAAGAAAATCTCTGTAGAATTTAAACAAAAGATACATAATTAAAAAAAATTAAAATCTTCATTTTCTAACACACCACTCTCAATTAAATGATCAATATTCTTATTAGATCGACAAAAGAACCAGAGACATTCAAGTGAATCGCGCCAACTAGACCATCAAAATCAAGAAAATTTGTATATCCACTTTCCCCTATTTCTTGATTTTTATGACAAGTACGTACTCTCCTTTCAAGTAATCGTGGGAATGATGACGAAGGAAATTGGTTCTTTTGCATGGTCATACTAGGATGGATCGTTTCCTTTTTTATTGTCTTCCTCAAACCCTTTGAGGTGGGTTTCAGTATTAAGGGTCCATGACAAATAACCATTGTCAAATGTGACAAGTGCAACGAATTCAAATTTCGTTAATATTTTTTATTTATGTAATTAAAAATAAAAATTATATATTTTTTAATGATGTAGAGTCCTAACAAAATAATTAATGTCAATAGGATATACATTATGCTTTCTTTTAGGGATTACATATTATATCATCCGATTATTTCATAGTCTTTTTCACACAAGTACTATTTCAAGAGCAAAATAAAAATATATTTTCAAATATAATAATTGCATATAGACTATTGTTACGTCAGGAACAATATTACAATATTTTTCAAGTATATTTAAATTGCAATATACCCTTTAAAATTATATATAATATTAATTTAGAGTAATGGTTCAATATTCTGCAAAAACATTTAGATTGCATATATCTTCAAGAATATACTATATTGATTTAGAGTAATAGTTTAATATTTTTTAAAATATAATATTAGGTATTCAAGAGAAGATACTATTAATTCACATTACTTCAGAAGTAATCATACAAATCCTTTAGAAATATTGAAATAAATTATTTACAAGAAAAAATGTGTAATGTGTACCGAAGAGAGCATAAAAATAGCATGGTATTTGTGATTAACTATATATTATATATATATTAGCAATTATAGCTCATATTTATAGATATATATAATATATGCATAGGTATTACTAATTATAATATATATATATTTCAATTATACACTGATATTATATAAAATTTAATATCATAGGAATCACATTAAAATAGTAAAAAAAGATATAACTTTAAACTGAGGAATCTTTGTAAAGGAGAAAATAAAGTTGATGTTAACACAATTGTGAAAAGATGGCAATAAATTGAGGAAGAATGACAAAAAATGAACAGGTAAATCGGCCACGCGAATATGCAAATCCGGTTTAAAGGTTCGCCAATCACGTGCTGGTGGGCCAATAAAGAATTTGTTCTGCCAAATATAAAACATGCCACTTTTGCCAATGGGGCTACGGAAAGAAGTCAAAAGAAATTCTATGCACATGGGGGCTTCCAGGCACTAACAGCATTGAATACGAAGTAAACTGCTTATTGGAACTTCTCTTTTGCCTTTTTTCCCATAACAACCATGGAAATTGTTACCGCGCAAAGTTCAAATAATGGAAAATAGCAAAGAATTAATTAAATAAGTTATATTTTAATACAATGATATTAAAGATCATATTTTTATTATCAATTTATTAATTTATATACGATTATTTTATTAATTAAACTTTAATAGTAATTCTTTATTATTATTAGGTGATATGATGTGATGGGAGTAAGGCTTCTTATAGGATTATGATATTTTTCATTTCTCTAATATAAAAGACTTTTTATTCTCTTTGAACTTCTTTATTTTTAATTTTTTATATACGATTATATAGATAATAAATATAACTTATTATATAAGTATATTATGTATTATTACTATGATTATATTCATTATCTATATATACTGAATTTATTTTTATTTTAGTAACAATATTATATTATTATTTTATTATATTAGTAATTAAGAATTAGTAAAGAAACTAGAATCTACGTTCTATTGTTTTTCTAATTCTAAATTATTTAAATTGAATCACTAATTTTTTATTGAAATTAAAATGCAATTCTTTATAGATTTCTATTTTTATGAATAGAATCAGGAGGTCCTTTTTATTCTTATAGTTTTTATTCAATCAATTATTATTAATCATATTCAAGATTTTCTCTCAAATTTATTTGATGGACTTATGTAATTTCTGGTGGATTTCGAATCTCTCTTATTGGGTTTATCGCTTGTAAATGCACTTCCTTTTCGACTGCATTAAGTGGTATCAAGTCTTCATTATTTCTTTTATTCGCTATTAATCTTAATGGTTGATAAGACAAATTATGCTACAGTTGGAGCTAATATAAATGCTCTTATTGTTCATGTGGTTGCCATGACAACGGCAATTACAACCCTCAAATAAAAACGGTCAAATAACAGATATTAAGGGACTGATTGAGGGAAGGAATGACAACGACCCCGATAATGACATGAAAGGAGAACATGTTGGGGCTCCATGTATTAGTGGAAGTATTAGAGATTCTAATTCCAGAAAGGAAATAACACAAACTCAACTGCAAGGTCAAGTTGATGAAGATTTTAGAATTAAGGTTGATATTCCATACTTTTTTGAATATACAAAGATTAGAGAATATTATGTTTTACCTCAGGTTCAAGTTTCTGAATACTACAAAGTGTCCTTAAGAAGGCAACATGCATGAGGTGATCAATATGGATTCAATCGATGATGATGAGATTTATGCCGGCAGCAACAACGACAGAGACAATCACAACCCCATCATAGATATTAAGGGAGACAATGCCTTCAACTCTGATTCTGAAGCTGATGATGAATTTCTTGCAAACCATTTTGTCCTTTTTGTCCTTGGCAATCAAGGTAAGCAGAAAAAATTATACAATTTTGAAGGAAGAAGATATATGCGACTTTATAGAAGAAGATACACGACATCGTCAAGAAAACGATATCACCCTAGTTTCCTCCGTTCTCTCTTTATCAAAGGAATATATTTTCTTACTTTTATGTTATTACAATTGGAGCATGAACATTATTAACGAGGAGTGGTCTGTTGATGAAGATCTAAAGGTAGACCATTCAAGTCAAATTGGAGGCAAAAAATATGAAATACAAGGTTGTAGCAGATGAACACAGAATAGTTAAGGTGTGGAATAAGATCAATGACAACGCCTATGTTATTAAACCTTCGGATTCCATAGGTATTTCTAACACCTTTGATATTGATGATATACATGAGTAACTCACTGTGATGATGCTGTTTATCCTAAAGAACTCATGGTTAAGTTATCCAGAGGTGGAGGAGACTGATGTAGGACGTATTACAAAGGACATTGAAGAAAAAATTTAATTGTCAGATTTATTTCTATTTCATTAATTGAGTTTTAGGGTTAGTCCTTATGGGATTATTTATTAATTATGCTTTACTAGTAATTCTTATCCGATTTGGGATTTGTTTCTATCGTATTAGTTGGGTGGTAGTGTAAGTCTTATAGGGTTAGAGTTTGTATTTTTCCTATTTAAGAAACCTACTTGTAGTTTTCATTCAATTAATTATTGTCAATCAAATTTGAGATGTTCTATCAAATTTTTGTGGTGGATTTCAGATTTATTTTTCTTGAATTTATCGCTTGTAAACCCTGCTACTTTCTAAATGCGTTAGATTTCTTTTCCCTTTAACAACGTGAGAAGTTACAACCAATTCTTTGATGTTCTAAACAAGAATATGAAAGGGAAATTCTCGCAAGGATTAAGGTATTGAAAGGGAATATAATATCGAACCTACCAAAGTTTAACAATTATAGACTTTTGAACAGAAATCGAAAGCTTCATAAAAGTAGTGATTTATAGAGGTTAGATTATAGGATTTGAAGGATTTAAATGTTATTTACAATTATTTTAAAAAAACTTCTTTATTTTTCTTACAATTAACAACTTTTGAAATTTAGTGAATGTAAAATTATAATTCCTATTTATACTCTTTCTCTTGGGAATTGAATGTACATCATTGAGCCATGGCTTAATAGATGAATGTCAAAAACATGCTTGTGTAATTAATGTGTTTTTTTTGTAAGTAGTTGTAGAGATATGTCATTTTTATCATTTCACTTATAAAATTCATTAATTAATTTTATTTTTTAATGACATTTAAATAACATTTTGTAGCCCAATATTGAAGCCTTAGCATCTTTTTAATATAAGTTTTACATCGAGTAAGTCCATCACCAAAGAGTGCTTTTACATCATACTCTTTTCTCCACAAAGTACATGCGTCTTCTTGTTTCTTAAGCTGCTCACTAATGATGTCGGGTGTTTAGATCGAGGAAGCACAAGCATCTCATCTCTAGATCTTTTGTCAAGGCTAAAAGCAAAACAAAACACAAATATTGCCAATATCAAGTGATATATATTATAATATGTAAACTAAAAAGCGATTTTTGTAGATAACGAAGGTTCACTACAGTGAGGCATACGGCCTTTTGTTACTCTGAAATCGCATGCCACTGTCCCTTCACTACTACTTTTTGTCTGTCTATTCATGAGAATATAATATCGCTTTCTATATGATCTTTCTGCCACCTGATTGACGTACAAGTACTTTTCATGACTCTTCTCTCTCACAACAACCTGGAGAAAGACAGAAACAACAGACCAACTTGAGCAGAGATGCAGATGGTCATTTATGCTGTATTTACTTCAGCCTAAGTCCTAGAGCTATGAAGACCCTACATGTCAAACTGCCTATTTTTTCCTTTTCTCTTAGAAAATAAAACTATATCCTACACCTACTTTTCTCAACATATCATGAAATTCAAAATTTGTTAAAGAATAAAACATAAATCTAATTATTAACAATAATTGTTTGCGACTACAAAAAGATTAGAAGCCAGGGGAATAAATTATCTATTCTAAAAAAAGTTACAAATGTATATTCGTGGAGTTTGATTCTTATCCGAATGAAAATTTAATAAAAAATTCTCTTAATATAATATCATAAGTAAAGATTGAACGTGAAATTTCGCTTTGATTTAAAAGTTTGTTTATCAATTATTCTAAATTATTGAGTTAATTTAATTCATCTTTATATGTGAGCCTAAGTGTAAGACTGTTTTATTTACAAAGTTGACATCCTTGAACTCGTATTTTTATTCTATGAACTGTTCTTTTTTTTTTTTTCCCATTCAGTTAAATTAGCCATGATGATCAAATTTGCGACCATTTTGTACTATTTTCACGTGCAATTTAATTTAGTTCAACTATTAGTGACGATATTCAATATTATAATTTAGGAGATTGGGGGGTTGAGGAGGTATCGTATTTTAAGCTTAATTTCCAAAGCAATTTAAGAAGAGATAAGGTAAAAACTACACGATTGTTAAAATCAATAGGCCTGATCTTTTTAGGAACACTTTATTTTGTTAAATTTAATTTGACAATCTATCTAACAATTAATTCAAAAGACAAAAATATCACCTAAACACATAATTATTATAATTTCTATTTTTCTACCTGAAATTATGCAATAATTCACAAAAAAAATATATGGTTATGTATTTGGAACCATCTAATTAAGTTAATATAAAATCTTGAATCATAATTTCTAGACCCTAAACCCTAAATCCTAGATCCCTAATGTTCAAAGTTTAGATATGGGTTAGATACAAAAAAAGATAATGTTCAAAGTTTTAATTACAATTTATTGCGATAAATTACAATCAAAATTCATGCAAATAATAATGAGATATCACGAGAATAAGTGGACTGTCAGATATATTGTCAAATTAAAGTTGGTAAAGTAGCATTTTTCATTTTATTATGCAATACATTTTTGAGATGTTTTTAACAATATCCTTAACATATTTTAATAGACTTTATTTGTCCAAAAAGTTATCTCTCTCGTCTCTCTAAAATATCGATTAGGTCTGTTGATTCTTTTTGGATTTTGACTGCATAAGTTATTAAACATTGCAACYATAGTTCATTTCTTTTAATCCAATCAATTAGGCCAGGGGTTCGGTCCCCACCCTTATTGGACATACCAATGTGGCCAGCACTTACCCTACAAAGAGTTGACTCAGTAAGGCAAGGATTAGTCTGGGCAAGGTGTGTGCTGAAAGATGCCTCGTGCAGTTGGGGCCCCCAATATAACTCGTGCGACCCAATCATCAAAGAATACAAAAAAATCACCATCTGATTGATATTTTAGAGAGAAGGAAGAGAAAAATTTCTAGACAGGCCTTGTTTGATAACCCAAGTTCACCACTTAAAACTAAACATTAAATGCTTATTGAACTAAGTTCATTTTATAATTTAATGTTGGAATGTCTTAATACATTAAGTGTTTCTTGATTCTTTCCATAAATTTTAAGTGATAATATTCTAACTTAATATATTAAGAAATTCAAGTTAGATTAACAAATTCAATATTCAAATTTATGCACTATAAAGTTGTTGACACCTAAAATTAGCTGATATCAACGGCAGAGGTAGGTCARAGTGGTTAGCCAAGCAAGGTTAAAACAAACATAAGTCCAAGGAAAAAGGAGTCCAAACGACTAATGAAAAACCAAGTAAGAAACGGATCAGAGAACGACAAAGAAGCAGGAGGAATAAGTCAGCCGAATCAGTAGAAACAACCGAAAGCTAGGAAATCGGCTCTACAATCAYATTAGGCCATAAACACTTGATCAAAAATCAAGGGGCATCATCAACAGAATTGCTGACTGAGGTGGACGTGGACCAAGGAAGTAGCATGGAAGAAGAAGAAATAGCTTAAAAGTAGCGATGTTTTTAGCCTCCAGCCGATAAGAGAACGTTGCTCAAGAGGAGTATAAATAAGAAAAGAGAAAGCAGAAACAACCCCAATAAATCAACTCAACAATCAAGCAATGTATCTTCATTTTTATGTCTTTGTTCATTAAATAGCTAGTTTTATTAGTTTTTCTATTGTTGGTTGATTTCATTAGCTTTATTAGGATAGATTTATACTCTTTTTACGTAATGTTAAAGAATTAGAGCACTTATTTGCTTTCTTAGATGATAAGCATTTCCAGTGTTAATAGTATAGCCATTTAACTTATTTAATTTATTTACTTTCTTTACTACTTTCTTTCTTGCTTTCTTTACAGTTTTCTAGTTCATATAGGGTTACTTGGCTTGCTTTATCTTATTAGCTATATCATTTCCTCAATCAGCATAGCACTAGTTTAGTTCAAGCTAACTTAGCTATATCTTTCTGCTGCTTGGCATCCTCCAACATAATCACTTATTTAGTATATGTAATTAAGTTGTATCTTTATACTGTTTGACATCTTTCGGCATAATCACTCGGCTAGTTTCAACTATCTTAGTTGCATCTTTCTATTGTGTGACGTTTTGCAGTTTACATTTGCTTGTTTGTGTTGGTATGTTTGTGCCCTAATCGGCTTCTTAGCCATAGCAAACACATACGTACCACAATTTTCCTAGTTAGCATATTTCATTTGCATACTTTGTAAGGACTTATTAAAATTAATTCAAGAAGCCCACATACAAAAAGAGGTTGCTATCGATCCAATTAGCCTATTACTGGAACTTAGGCTTCGTTGTATTGAAAAACTTGGTACACCACAACTAGGATAGTCAAGTCAGCTAGGCAATTTTTGCACACCAATACAACTGGCATGCCTAATGGGACATTTGAAGTGTGCATGAAACTTCATTTCGGCCAAAAAACATGGCTGGAAATTAGAGAAATCAAACTTGTGGCCAAGAGACATCTACTATAGATATGCTGGAGCTCGACTCGGTGAGCATTGCCGGGCAAAATCTAGAAAGGTAGGGTTTTCCCTCGAAAATGACTCCTAGCCGTAGAGATCCAACAATATCCACTGACGAACAGGCAGCTCCAACATCCTTGTCAACCATATGATTCACTAAGGAGTAATGCACAGGTGAGTTAATACAAAATCTAATCCAACTATTTACTAATGTTTTCAGGCCTATGTTGTAGAATGAGATTCAAGGTTTAGTGCAGCGTGGAATCTCAGCTTACTCTAACCTAATTTTATTCACTTTTCCTTCCACTATAATGAATAATCACCCTTTGGAAATGTAATATCCGAGATTTAGTTTCTATTTTCTTTTCGAACTTTATATGTAATCCACTAATTAGATTGTACTCATGACCAATCAGAAGTAAATAATTATTTCCTTGATTTATTATTTATTGTGCTCTAAAGTGTGAGTATGTTTATTTAAAGGTGAATTTTTATCACTTTACATTAATTAGAAGTCTTAGTTAATTAGACTTGACCCATTAGAGACCCTCCTCTTCTTATTCAAATCTAAAACTGGATTTAGAGTTCAATTTTGGGCCAGAAGAAAACTAATAGATTTTAATTTAGTTGGATTTAGTTASTTAAGTAATAAAAATGGCCCATTAAGAAATTTTAGTTAGGGTTATATATATGTGTGTCTCTGTGTGTGTTGTGTGTTTGTATATACATATATATTTATGACCTGAAAAAGATGAGTGTTCATCTTCTTCCTTAAACATAAAACCTAAACTCCTAATCACCGCCGCCTCCTCCCTCTGTCTTCACCGATGCCGGCCTTCCCACACTCTCTCTCTCCCCTCTTCTCTACCGGTGCCAAATGCTAGTCCATCTCCTCCGTTCTCGTCAAGCGACTAGTCGCCTAGACGCCTAGTGACCAAGTGCCCAGACACTTAGCGACCAGACGCCCAGACTCCCAGGTGACCAGGCACCGTGAACGACTAGGGTTATTGCGCGCGCTGCCTGAGCGCACATCTGGGGAGCAAGCCACTTCCACGACACTTAGATTTTGTCAATTTAAAGGTTATTTTCAAGCACATCGACGTTGAGAATGGTCGAGGGACTCCGCTTTCAATTTAAATAAGAATTTTAACGTAAAGGACTCCATGTAAGTAAATTTCGATATTCTCATTTAGTGATGATGCAAGTGTATTGTTATCATGATTGAATCTGTATGTGAATTGAATGTGAACTCATAATGGATATTGAAGTGAATTTTTGAAAATCACCCCATTTTCATTAATTATATGATTGAATCTTCTTATGTGAATTAAATGCGAATTGGTAATTACTCTTATGTGTTATAATGTGATATTACTTCCAGTATGTGAATTTTATTACTCATTGACATGTTAGAAATTTTAAGTTAAGGGTTCATTTGGTCCATGAGCATGTAGACTGCAGTAGTTACATATTCTCTTGTATGAACATAATCATACATTCAAGAAAGGAAATGTTTTTAAGGAATGAAATTTGGAAAAGTAAATGTTTTGAGGAATGAAGTTTTAAAGATGTTATTTTTATGATGAATGATTTCCAAACGTTAACGATTTTGAAAAAAGGGTGTAAAGCCAAACCATGAAAGATGTGAGTGGGAAATGGGGCGTGGGGGACCAGCGCACCCGACCTAACCCTCTTGTAGGGTGAAAAATTCATGTGTTATTCACCTCTTATGAGGTGATGTTCAAGAAAAGTTAAAGTAATGTTAACTACTATATGGCTTTACCGGTAGAAAATGCAATCAGGTTTCAAAGAATAATGGCCCACTGCAAGCTTAATGGCTAGATATTACACCAAGTGAGCTCACAACTTTAAAGGAATGAAAATGTTTGAAAAGTTCTTACATTTTGAAAAGAAAGTTTTTATGAGAAAGTTTATGAAATGGAAATGTTTAGAAAGTTTTTATTGAGAAAATGAAATTTTATAAACTTATGACATATACGGTATTATTCATGCATTTATGCATGGGGTTTGCTTACTGAGCTTAGTAGCTCACCTATATTTCTTATTTTACGTTTTAGGTGATGATTAACCAAATGGTACATGGAGATCGTTTGGGAGCAGGCTTTGATACCCAAGAGTCGTTCTATTAATTAAATTTTTATTTTTTTTATAAACTTGTTGAACGTTTAAATTTTATTCCTTTATTGTCAAAAGCTTCCGCTGAAATTTTAAATATATGAGAATTAAGTCGGTAACATTCCCGGATTAGGATAGTTTCTGATATGGGGGTGTTACAGAAGGGGTCACCATATACTTTCCATTTGCTGAAATCTGTGTGGGCGAAAGAAGAGGCCAAGCCAGGAGACCAGCGGAGTTATTCTTTTGACAATTAAAAGCTAATCAGATCTTTGATCAGTTGCTGAAAGACAAGCAGATCAAGTTCTCGACTAGCTAGAGGATTTCTTTTTTTGAGGAGTTAAAAAAAAAAAAAAAAAGAGGTATCGTAAATGGCACAACTCATTTAGTCATGGTACTAATTTTTTTCTAGTATTCAGGAACATTATTCAAAGAGCTATCCTGGAGGGGTTGTTTTGTTTTTCAGTCAAAAAATCCCAAGAATCATTAGTGGACACAGGCCCCTTCCAAGAAGTCGATGCCAGCAAAATGACGGCCGCTTCGTCGACAAAAAAGCTACAGTGGCAGGGGAAGTCACTTTTAGATCATGAAACGACAGAGGAATACTTACCCACCAAAATTGTGGAAGTGTGTCATAGCTGCAGGCCTCTTATCCCTATAGGAACACCTTGTCATTTATTTGGCTGGATGATAAGCTATCCACAATCTAAAAGATTAACTTTTGGCAGAGTTTGAAGTATAGCTAAGTTCCATCTGAAGGAGGAAACCATGTGTAACGCCCCGCCCCGTTACACTGGGTCGGGTACGTTATTAGATTTGATGAACTGGCCTCACAAACCACCACGAGTCTTTTCAGCACGTTTTGTCCTTACTCACGCGCTTAACGGGAACTTCCCGGTGGGTCACCCATCCCAAAATTACCCCAGGTCAAGCTCGCTTAACATTGAAGTTCTTATGAGATGAGCTTCCGAAAAGAAGATGCATCTTAATGGTATGAGTAGTACCAATCAAACCATATCACTTACAACCTCTCCCCACCCACTCTAGGTCGGGTTCTTACAATTCTCCCCAACTTAAACACTCAACGTCCTCGTTGAGCCTCAAATCCAGGACCGTACCATCCGTGTGAGATTCTAGAGGTGGCTCCTATGGCCTCAAGAGGTGTCTCCCGTCCTCCTCGACGTAGCACTTTGCGCCGCATAGCACTTAGTTCTCACAGTTCCGGACGGCTCTGCTCTGATACCATTTGTAACGCCCCYCCCCGTTACACTGGGTCGGGTGCGTTATTAGATTTGATGAACTGGCCTCACAAACCACCACGAGTCTTTTCAGCACGTTTTGTCCTCACTCACGCGCTTAATGGGAACTTCCCGGTGGGTCACCCATCCCAAAATCACCCCAGGTCAAGCTCGCTTAACATTGAAGTTCTTATGAGATGAGCTTCCGAAAAGAAAATGCATCTTAATGGTATGAGTAGTACCAATCAAACCATATCACTTACAACCTCTCCCCACCCACTCTAGGTCGGGTTCTTACACCATGACCTTAGAAATCTTAGCTGCTCAAAAAACTGTCAATCCTTTTCCACCTCTATATTTGACTAAGACCTAGAAGAGAAGAGAATAAAGACAAAGAGGCCATCAAAGAGCCTTGTTCAAAGAGCATCTGAGGTCATTTGGGAAACAAACATATTAGGAGATCAATGTTGTCAGTTTATTATGGACTGAATTCAAGAACACAAATTAGCAGAGTTCCCGAACAGGAGACGTCTTATCGACTGAAGAAACAATGACTAAGTTGGTCACACCCACAACCAACTCTTTTTCAACTGAGCCGCATATGTCTTTCTCTAAGCTGATGAAGGAAATAATGAATCATCTAAACCACAATATATCAAAGCTTATCTGGATGGCTACCTACTTAGTCGAGTCTTCGATGACGGAGGATCCGTTCTTAATGTCATGCTCATCTCCACGATGAACCGTTTAGGTAAGAGATCGGTTGATTTCATGAATACTAATATTCAAATAACTAACTTTACAAAGAAGTCCATACAAGTTGAGGGAGTTCTAATTATTAGCATCATAGTCGAATCAAAGACCAGTACGGCCGCTTACTTTGTACTAGTAGCTACACGAGCCTATACGATGCTTCTAGGGCAAGATTGGATTCATACTAATCAATGAATCTCTTCCATCCTTTGCCATTTACTTATTTTGTGTGATGGTGATCAAATGGAGGTCATCCCACCCGATCCGAATCTGTTCTCGGATGACATCCACATGAACGAAGCTATCTTCCACTCCCCGGAGTTTGAGCCATCCTGCTTTGCTAAAATCTAATTAGGCCATGAACTTAGTCGATGATAGAAAGGCCAACCTAACAGAACCAAGGTGGAAAAAGATCTGGGCCAGGAAGAATAGACACATAAAGTCTAGATAAACTGAAAGCTTACTCGGCTATCTATAAAATCCAGATAGAAATAGTCCATTTGGAGGAAACAAAAGATGCACAAGAGATTCTCGAAGTTGAATGGAATCTCAAGTAGATACTCGGCTTTATACGTCAAGATCCACAAATAGACAACAACTTGGGAGATCAAGAGGAAACTGGACTCACTCGGCTTAGCGCCCTATTGGGTGAGGAGAAGCAAAAATGGCTGATCGAGTTAATCAAACAATATAGGGATCGAAGAGTYGTTAAGCACCACTTACCTGTTAAGGAAGGATACAAACATTATAAGCAGCCTGCTATAAGGTTCAACCCACACTTTCCCTAAAAGTCAAGAAGGAGGTTGAACGACTCTTGCAGTGTGGCTTCATTCAGATGGCTAAGTATGTCAAGTGGATATCAAACATCATACCCGTCATCAAGAAAACCGGCCAAGTACGAGTATGTATTTAGTATAGAAACTTAAATTTGGCCACACCTAAAGACGAGTATGCTATACCTATGTCAGATATGCTTGTCGATTTAGTCATAGGAAATAGATTTCTCAGCTTTATGGACGGATACTCCAGCTACAATCAATTTTTTATAGCTAAAGACGATGTCCACAAGATGACTTTCAGATGTTCGAGGGCAATTGGCTTGTTCGAAAAGGTAGTCATGCCGTTCAGGTTAAAGAATATAGGATAACTTTCTAAAGGGCATTGAACATGACTTTCCATGATTTAATAGGCTGAAGGATGGGAGTTTACATCGATGACCTGTCATGAAATCGGCCACCTTTGCCCAACATATAATCGATTTGAAAAAAGTCTTTCCTGAGGTATGTGCAGGCATAACTTGAAGATGAAATCCTACTTAGTGAGCAATCGGGGTATCGGCTTAGCATTTTCTCAATTTTTTATTTCACGAAAAGGGGATCCAAGTTGATGCCAATAATACTAAGGCAATACTGGAGGCTAGGGCCCCAAAAATAAGAAGGAATTAAATCTTAATCGATAGGATTAACTTCTTAAGAAGATTCTTGACAAACTCGGCTAGGAAACTCAAAACATTCTCGTCTTTACTGAAGTTGCGGCCAGCTGAAAATTTCATATGAGGGGCAGAGCATCAGGAGGCCTTTGAACAGATCAAGCATAACTTTGTTAACCTCCAATTTTAACTTCACCACGGGGCAATAAATTGATAAAGCTATAAGTATTTGCTGTTGAGACTTCAATTAGCTATTTCTTGGCACAAGACGATGATAAGGTAATCAAGAAAGCTATTTATTACCTCAGTCAAAGCCTTAATGACATGGAATCTAGGTATTCTCCCATTGAGAAATTATGTCTCTCACTTTTTCATGCTTGCACAAAGTTAGAATACTACCTCTTGCTAGTAGAAGTAAATGTCATTTTCAAGGTGGACCTGGTTTGCTTTTAGTCTTACAAGGAAGATTAATGAGATGGGCATGAAGTTAGTCGCCTTCTAACTAAAATATGTGCCCTTAGAGGAGTGAAAGGGCATGTAATAGTTAATTTTTTGGTAGAATATCCATTCCCTGAAGCAGCTAATCCTTGGTCAGAAGTCCAAAGCTATATAGGAATGAAACCATGAAAGCTAACCTTTGATGGCTTTAGAAAYAGCTAGGGGCAGAAGCTCGCATTACTGTCACTAGCCCAGTTGGTCTCAATGGAAGTTTCATGTTTGAGCTAGAAAAAGGAGGATTCAATAACCAAGCAGAATATAAAGCTTTGATCATGGGTCTTCGTTTTCTCTTGTCAATAAAAGCACGAACTGTTCAAATAATGGGAGACTCTCAGTTAGTTATTTCAAAATTGGCAGGAGAGTACAAGTGCACAAATGCCAACCTAATCGGCTTATACCAGGAAACACAAGCCTTGCTAATGGAATTTTTCAATGTGGTACTTGTACAGTTGCTGAGAAGAGAAAACAAGGAGGCTAATGGCTTAGCTTAGTATGCATTAGGGTACAAAGACATGCTGCCAAGGGATTCCTTGGCTCTTTTCCATTAGTTAATTATGTACATCGACAGCCGCAACTAGGCCAATTCGAGGATTAAAATATTAATTACTTGAAGGACTCGTCAACTAAGGTTAGAAAGTAACTCAGACATAAAGCATTAAATTATTTGGTGGTTGATACTGACTTGTTCAAAAGAAGTCACGAAGGTTTGCTTTGAAAGTGCTTAGGCAAGGATGAAGCTACTCAAGCCATAGGTCTACAAAGGATTATGTGGAGCACACCCGGTAGGGCCGAAATTAAGATGTTTGCTCCGTCGGCTTGAAGTCTACTGGTCGATAATAACGGCTAACCGAAGAATGGAAAAGATTCTTCAAGCGTCTCAGGATCAAGAAGTGCATYATAAGTACTGCCATTATCATGCATACACTAAAGGCTGTGAGGCCTACCAAAAGCACGGACATTTGTTCAAGGTCCTAGCTACAAAATTTCATCCTATAGTGAAGCTTTGGCCATCCGAGGCTGGGACAAGGACATCATTAACAAGATCTATCCACCTTCTTACAAAGGCCACTTCTTTATCTTGGTGGTTACCGACTTTTTTACTAAGTGGATAGAGGCTCAGCCATTGACTAAAGTAACCCAGGCAGCTGTCATCAACTTCATTAAATAATAAATCATTTTTTGCTTCGAGATCTCAGAGTCCATTACAGTTGGACTCCTTTCACCAGAGATAAAATAGATGCCTTTGTGCAGTAATTCCAGATTAAGTTGATCTACTCAACCCTTTATGCCCAGGCTAACAGACAAGCAGAAGTAACTAACAAATCACTCATCAACATGATTAAGAAGGCTGTGGAAGATAAGCCCAGGAGATAGCACGAAGTTTTACAGGAAGTATTAAGGGCTTACAAGAACTCCCCTAAGACGGATACGGGTTTRACCCTATATTGACTAACTTACGGGCAGGATGCAGTCCTACCAATAGAAATTTTAATGTGGTCYGCTAGAGTAGTATTTCAAAATAATCTGTTTATGGCCGATTATCAACAAGCTCTCCTGATGGAGTTGGATCAAGTAGATGAAGATGGATGGACAATCTTTGAAAATATTCTAAGGCACAAGCAAAAGGTAGCCATTGCATACAATCGGCAAATCCAAGTTAGAATCTTTCAAGAAGGCTACATGGTTTGGAAAACTATTTTGTCGATTGCACCTAATGACCCAAAGATTGGAACGTGGTCAGCTAGCAAAGAAGGTCCTTTCTTGGTTAGCAAAGTCATTCTTGGGGGAGCTTGTTAGCTAACACAGCCTAATGCTAAGGAACTAAACCATACAATCAATGACAGGTATTTTAAACATTACTATCTTTGTTTTTGAGAAGGTATAGAAAATTAACAAGTATAAGAAACACATAAATAAAGCTTTGATCAGCTAGTAATTGGCCAACTGACCTTTAGTTTTATTTCAATAATGATAATCTCYTCTACATGCTAGCCGAAGTAGCATTTTAGTTTTCAGCAAAAATAAAGAAGATGACCAACAAAACAAATTGGCTCTATGAAAAAAGAGGAAGAGCCCGAAGAGGAAGGACAATGAGCGGAGTAGAATAGATAATAATAGCCCATTTGGATTTTTTGTGGCTGGAGTAGGCATAGAAAGAGCCTCATTAACAACCCTCATCACATCGTCGTATAGCTCGACCATAATAGCCTCATGAGAAAGGACATCGGCAGAAGTTGGAATTGCCCTAACAGTAAGAGCCAGAAGGGTCGGAGAAGCCAGATGTTCCGGCGCAGGACTTTGATCAACATTCTCAGCCCCAAGGTTCTGCTCTACAGACGAATGCACCTATGTCAAGCTTAATATCCTAGAGCTCAGGTCCTACCAYGTGGGCTTACATTCCTCCAAGCTTAGCTGCCTTCATCCTTTTCACTTCCAAGCATCAGCCAATGGCTCTCCAGCTCTGTCAGCCAAGCATGAAACTTCTGCGCTACCCTGAATAGGTCAACCAGAAGACCATCTAGTTTGCTAAGTTGCCACCGATCCGGAGATAGCTACTTTTTTTCCTCGGCCAACTCAACCTACAAGCGCTGGATCTCAACCCTTAGAAAGGATATCTAATTAGCACGGGCAGAGACACCTRGCTTCGGCATGCCCTGCGATCCTTTCTCGACTATAAAATAAATMCTCAACTTTTCATCCCTGGCAGTAAGAAAGGCTAATTTATTCAGCTTGCCAAGGCATTAGTTTGCAGTTTGTGGCTGGCCTCTACCATATATAGAAACTTGGTTAGCCGACGCAAATCATGGAGCACTCAGCCTTCAATTCAGCCAAAAATAGTAGTCGGAGGATCTGGCAACCAAGCTCAAGACCTTTAAACACAATCTCCAAAAACCCTAGGGCTCTGGCAGGTTCAGCAATAGCTAAAGCAAGACCAGCCGACTCAAAGAATGTGATCATATCTTCTATAGGCACGACAGAAACTGGAGATGCGAGAGGTGGAGATGTCGGAGCCGCAGAGATATTCCCTTGGTCTTCAGTCGAGCTCCCTTGTCATTTCTCTTAAAAGATTCCGATAGGGGAGCAGCGGAGGAGGCAGATGAGCAAAATAAGGTAGTCAGCTGATAAATACTCAGGAAATGATGAAAAGGGATGAGGCGAGATTATCGTGGGAGCAGACTCCATAAAACTTGCAACTCTTAGCTGTTGTGACTTTCTCAATCCAGTTAAAGTAACAAAAGTTGAAGGGTTATTGGAGACACTGCCTATATCAATCGGCTTAACCAATCTTGCAAAAGGTGAGAAAAGCAAAGTTGAGAAGCAGGGCAATAAACAAACATAAAAAACAGCCGATAGATAAAAAAAGAGCAAAACTTGGAATTGGCTCCTCAGCTCACCTCTTATTCCTAGAAGAAGCCCCGGTTGGAGATGTAACACCCCCTGATTAAAAACCTTTATCCTAAGCTGGGAATGTCACCATTTACTCACTGACACGAATTTGCGGAAGCTCAAAAGAATTTAAACCAAATAATAAATACCTAATACAAACATCTTAATCTATAACATTCATTTACATTAACTTTAGGTACCTTGGTTTGCCCACAAGCGACCTTCTCACACCATCTGGCCACACTTCACCTGAGATACAAAATGAGAGAAATGGAATGAGCTATAAAGCCCCGTAAGTAAACCTCATGCATGAATGCATCAACCTGTCTTACATGTCATGACATTATAAAATTTTGCCTTTAAATAAAAATTACTTTCCAAACGTTCCTTTTTCAAAATCTCATTACAAAACATTTCCTTCAAAATTCACTTGTAGTAAAAACATACAATTTCCTTTCATTCGTGAGCTCAGTACAGTCTAATGCCTAGCCATTAGGCTGCAGTGGGTCATTTGTTCTTTGGAACCCGATTACATTTTTACCGATAGAACTGCAAAGCGTTTAACATTCCTTTACTTTTCCTTTTTCTCTTCACCTCCCAGAGGTGAATCATTACCTCCCTCCCAGAGGGTCGGTTCGGGTACGCCGGTCCCCCACACCCTATTTGCCATTCACATCCTTCATGGCTAGGTTTACACTCATTTTCAAAAACTTTAATATTTTCCTGAACACGTTGTAATTTATAAAATACATTCCCTTTCAAAATTTCATTTCCTAAACCATTCATTTCTCAATATATGAATGTCTTATGCCAGGAATGATGTAGAACACTAACTACATGCCCATGACATGAAATGCATACAACCGTATACAACATAACATTCGATAAACAGTACAAAATATGAAACATGATAATATATCATTCGACATAAAAATAATACGGGATATGAACACATGAAACATTCCACATAATTAACACACCTCATAATACAATCCCATACACAACACATTAAATCATCTAAAAGAATTCAGATACATCCAATCATTTGCGTTAATGAAATGGGAGAATTTACTTACATAAATCTCAGATTAAATAACAATCACACACATACGTTAATGAGAATGTGAGAGTTTACTTACCTGGAGTCCTTTACGTTAAAAGTTTCTTATTTAAATCTCGAAGTGAAATCCTTCGATCGTTCTCAATGTTAGGGCACTCGAGTCAACCTATTTGTGATTATAGAAAGAAAGTTAATTTAGTTCAATTGTCCCAACTTAGTTATTCAGGGTTCATTCCAAGAATGTCATTTGTCAATTATTGATCCATACTTGGTCCCTGCATTACCAATTATCACGTCTTTTAAGGATACAATTTAAACTCCTTCGTTCGAGTATTAAACTTAATTTATATTCTTCACAATTTTACTTTAGGATATAATTTCATAAGTTATAAATTTTAATATTAATTAATAATATTTTCACCTTTTAAGTCACAAAGTCCAAGAGTCTCGGGAATGGTTTCGGGTTCTCGGGCGTCTGGGCACCTGGGCATCGGGCCGTCGGGCTATTGGGCGTCGGGCGCCTAGCGCCTGGGCACGAAACCCTGGGCACTGGGACTCGCTGGGCGCCCGCTGGCACTGGGCGCTGGKGTTCCCAGAACTGGCGAGCAGCCAACAAAAAAGGAACTAATACTCTCCCACAACCGGCCAAAATAGTCGGCCACCGGCAAACACAACTTAGCAGCAACGATTGAGAGCAAGGGTGACGGCCAAGCAGCGAGCGGTGCACGACGAGGCTTCGCCAAGCAATTGCGGTTTTGATGCACAGATCAGAGCTTTGGGCGGTTTTTTATGGCAACAGCAGTTGAGTAGAGAAAGAGAAGGAGAAGGAGAAGATGAAGGCAAATCCGGCGAGTGACGCTAGCAGCGGTGCGYCAGTGATTCACAGCTCCAACGAGCTCGGGCAGTGGGCAACAGCAGGTGACACGGCGGCCTTTGCAAGTTGTGCYTGCAGATCTAGATGGTACAGTGAGGAGCATGATGATGGCTACGTATAGACCAGGGAACTGCGAACCACAAGTTGCGAGCTGCGATTCATCGAGTAGACCCGATCGGCCACGCTGCAGAGGAGAGGAGATGCCGAGATGACCGAATCGAATAACAAGAGAGGAAGAGAGAGCTGGTGAGGGACTCCAGTGCGTGACGAGCGGACAGTGGCACTCGTGCGTACCAGATGAGCGATGTCACTGACCGGGAGGGAGCCCATCGCGGGCGATCAACAAGCAGCATCAGTCTCGGCCAGGGTAGCATGGATCGCGGCCAGAAGAGAAGAAGAAGGAGGCGGCGTGTGTGCGGCGGGGAGGAGTTTTCAAAAATGGGGCGGCGGTTAGGGTTTGGTTTGGGCGACGGCGGCATGATTAGGAAGAAGAAGAAGAAGGAGGTTCTAGGGTTTTTCTTCTATTCTTTTTTTTTTTTTTTTTTACTTGGGCCCTAATCCGAATTTTTTGAGCCTTCCCATTCGTAATTAATCCAATCCTTAAAGTAAATTTAACTGGCTTTCTTTCGATTAAAATATAGTTTTTTGAATGAAAACAAATATGCCCAACAAGCCGAGCCTCTAACCAAACGAGGACCCTAATCCGACAAACACAATAATTAAGCACTTATTAATGTATAAATAAAACATTAACCACATAGAAAATTTTATCAAACCCTAGTTGGCTCATAGATTCTCACGATCAAACGAAAAATCCATAAAAWGAAATCTCGGGTGTTACAGGAGGAGAGACGGTTCATGGTGTAGAAGCAATTAGAAGGCCCGTAGCTATTTTCTCTAAAGCAGCCAAACTAGCAGCTAAAGCAGMTTAAGCAAAAGGGAAACKAAGTATTTTCCAAATGCTCTCCCAAATCGATCGAGAAGAAGATTATTTTTACCTAGTCCTACCAGGAGTCAAATTGTGCAGTAGTTAGATAGAAGCAACGAAAATCTTGCAAAAAGAATTTTTCAAGCTTTTGCTGGAAACCTATGGTCTAGGATCTCACATCAGCCTCATTTAGTTCTGGACAATTGAGAGGCGATGAGCTTAGGATCGACTAGGATTTCTTGCATCAAGCTGAACTGTCGTGCACAACAGTGCGGGATAGTACGGTTCGGCTGAAATTTTATTGTAACAAGCAGTCGAATCCCATTAAGCAGTGGCCTGGAACAAAGGGGCCTGGCCCAGATAGCCTTTACCTCAGCATAGTTAGAACTATTTGGCCTTAGCAGTAGCCAGTCAAGGTCTTCATCTCGCTTGGAATACGGGAATAAGTCAATGGTGATAAACTTAGTCAATTATAGCCATTTGAAAATTTTATGGCTATAAAACTCATTGAGAGGCACTTTCTTTAGCTGATGTCCTGTCACCTCACCAGCTGACTCGACAGCCTCAGCCAAAAGTTGGCCAACCCCTAACTCAAGGAACTATTGAAAAGCCACAGCTGTAGAATCTAGAAGGGCGCGGCCACATCGCTAGTATCCTCCCCACCAGCCAAGTCTTCCACAAGCTGATTGAGTCCTCATAGATGAGGGAAAGAACCAAGCCAGCGGCAGAGGCTGATCGTTCATCAGCAGGCCGACATAATATTGGTAGTAGACTAAGAAGCAAACAGAGAATGTACTTGCAYAGCCAGCAAAGCAGGAACGCCTAGTGCTCATCTTCAGAAATAGTAGTTGAATTGCCCTATATTAGCCTTAACAAACTTGGGATAGCCACCTAATTGCTTACTAAAATTTAGTCAAAAATCTTTCCTATTAGTATCATCATAAAGAGTCGCACATCAATACCAGTAACTTGTAGGCCAAGAATGGTGGCCACATCCAGCAAGGTTGGGGAAAAGATCTGTAACACCCCTAGATTAGGAACTGTCCTAAGCTGAGAATATTACATTACCTTATTCATAGAACAATCAAGTACTATAAGAAATAAAAGAAGTCTTAACCCTTGTCAAAAAGTTCTATAAAAATTCGACAGAGTTTCCTCTATAATTTCAATAACTACCTCTTGCATACATTCAAAATGTTCTCAACATTTCCAAACACCCATTAACAAAATACACTCCAACCCCATTAACCACCCAACGTAAAGAGTAATGTACTCCAACAAATCTTTTACCAACCCAACCATTATTAAAACTGAAATTTGAAGGACTCGAAATAATTTAAAAACACAATCAGCTAAGCCAAATAAGAAATAGTCAACTTCTATCTTAATCCTTAAAATTTATTTAGAGTATACTTCAGGGTATCTTGGTTTGCCCACAAGCGACCTCCTCGCACCATCTAGCTACACATCATTTGAAATGCAAACGAGAGAAATGGAATAAGCTATAAAGCCCAATAAATAAATCTCATGCATGAATACATGAACATATCCTACATGTCATGAATTATAAAATCTCACTTTCTCAWTGAAAACTTTCAAATCATTTTCTTGTATAACCTTTGCATAAAATCTTTCCTTTCAAAATGCAAGAACTTTGAAAAACCTTTCATTTCAATACATTTGTGAGCTCACTGAGTGTAATGCCTAGCCATTAAGCTCTGCAGTGGGCCATTGTCTCACTGAGCGTAATGCCTAGCCATTGAGCTCTGCAGTGAGCCATTATTATTTGGAACCCGATTACATTCCTACCGGTAGTACCGCAAAACAGTTAACATTCCTTTACTTTTCCTTTCATCTCTTCACCTCCCCGAGGTGAATCATTATCTACCCTCCCAGAGGGTCGGTTCGGGTATGTGGGTCCCCCACGCCCCATTTCGCACTCACATCTTTCATGGCTAGGTTTACACTCCTTTCCAAAAACTTTAACATTTTCCTGAACATGTCACAATTTATAAAATACATTCCCTTTTAAAATTTCATTTCCTAAACCATTCACTTTCTAAATGTATGAATGGCTCATGCCAGGAATAATGTAGAACACCAACTACGTGCCCATGAAATGAAATGCATACAACTGTAATTAACATGCCATTCGACATAATAATGGTACAAGATATGAAACACGTAAAAACATTCCACACAAACAACACATTTCATAACATAATCCCATACCGCCACCACATAACACACAACAAAAGGGATAGGCAGGTATGGGGGTTTACTTGCATATAATCTCATATATAACACATTAATCCACCTAAAGGAATTCAGATACATTCATTCATAAGCGTCAATGAAATGTGAAAATTTACTTACCCAYAATCCTTTACGTAATAGGGTTCTTATTTAAATCGTGAAGTGAAATCCTTCAACCGTTCTCAACGTTGAGGCACTCGAAATGACCTAATTGTGATTATAGAAAGAAAGCCTATTTAGTTCGATTGTCCTAAATTAGATATTCAGTGTTTAATCCAAGACTGTCATTTGTCAATTATAAATCCATACTTAGTTCTCATATTAACAATTATCATGTTTTTAAGGGTACAATTCAAACTCCTTAGCTCAGGTATTAAACCTAATCTATGTTCTCCCACCTATTCATTTTAGGACATAATTGTATACAAGTCATAAATTTCAATATCAAATAATAACGTTTTCACCTTTAAGTTCACAAGGTCCAAGTGTCGCAAGCGTAGTATTGGATTCTCGGGCGTGCACTCTAGCGACTCGCGCAATAGCCCTGGGCACCTGGCACTGGGCGCTGGGCACTGGCACTGGCACTAGCACTAGCTGCCTTTACTGAATAACCAGGCAGCAACAGAATTCTAGTCCACAGTTAGTCATGATCACGACCGCAGACGGTGGATTCGCAACGGCAATGTCCGGCGATGCAAGCAGCAAAGACAGAGAGCAGAGGTGATAGCCATTGGCAAAGGGTTCTAGATCTAGTCAAGGAGGAAATAGATCCGGACGGGCTCCACTGCATCGAGAGGCCGAGCACTGTCCTTCCTCTATCTTGCGAAAACATTAGCGGAGAAGAAGAAGAAGAAGAAGAAAATGGCAGATCGACTAGATCTAGTGGCGGACCACTTTGTCCCGAGCGGGTATGGATCTGGTAGGCACAGATCGTGCACCTTTGGCGGATGGCTTGGTCAAAAATGGCACGAACCATAGACCGCCAATCTGAACTCGAGAGAGAGAGAGAGAACTAGGAAAGAGACCTAGAGTGGTCTGCTCGACTCAACAGAATTGAACGGCCTCCTGGCGTGCGACAACTTGCAGCGACATGAACCAGGTGATCAGCCTCGGCGAACAACGATAGCAATTGCACGAGCTACAGCAGTCTGACTCGAGACGCGGATGGCTCGACGATCGCCAACTCAGCAAACAGAGGGTGGGCATCCTCAAACACGGCGAGCAACCAAGCAAGGGTTCGCGCAGCCTGGCCAAGTCACTGGCAGGATCCTCCAAGTAGCTAAACGGCTCATCGTCGATTGAGCGGTATAGCACATGGCGACCAACAGAAGGTGGAAAAGATGGTGATCGGCGGTAGGGTTTTCTGGGAGTGGGTGGCGGCGGCAGTATTAATGGGGAGGAAGAAGAATAGTGTTTTAGGTTTTCTTCTTTTTTTAAATATTTTCTCTCTTTTTTATTTTTTATTTTTTATATTGTGGGTCATAACCCAAGCCCATCGGGCCTTCCCATCCACAATTAACCCATATCCTTAAATTAAATACAACGGGCTTCATTTCGATAAAAGTCCAACATCTGACTGAGAAATGAATAGGCCCACAAGTCGAGCCTTTTACCCACCAAGGACTCCAATTCGACAAACACTATATTTTTGTACTTATTAAATGTGCAAATTCAAAATATTAGTCACATATAAAATTTTCAACCCTAGTTGGCACACAATTTCACACGATCAAACAAAAATTAATAAAAAAAAAATTTCAGGTATTACAAGATCCCTGAAGGAAGCAAAGGTGTGTTGATAACTGATGACCAGAACGACAAAACGGCCATTAGCAGATATCGATCAAAATTTAGCTGGAGATTTGCAGACAACTGAATTGCATGATGAATCCCTATCTCTTCTAAGCAGACTCCATGGTGGGGGTCAGTCACTCAGCCTAAAGGTCAAAGCCTGCAAGTCGGCCCGACTAGTAAAGGAAGCTTTTCAACCATTTGGACAGAGTCCAGTCAGAAAGGAGAAGAGGAAGACTAAAGCCTCTGGGTTTGATGAAGGCAAAGGAATTTGTAGAAATACAAGGTTGAACAGTCGGACCCAAAATGTAAAAGTTCTTAGAGGGGTTGGAGCAAATCAGAACTCGGTTGTTGGTAAGCAAGGAGTAATCGAAGGCTTCGCCATCAGAGCTGTCGTTATGAGACATATTGCCTGGCTATGGGTCTGAGGATGCAATCAGAAACTAACAATAAGAAGCTCGAAAATAACAGAAAATCAAAAATGGTAGAGAAGCGGGAAAACACAGTGAAGGCTTGAACAAGGAGTAAAAATACTTTTTTGTTAACTTTTGGCCTATTTTCACGCTGTCAGGAACTAAAAGATGGGACGTTTAGTAGTTTAAGAAAGAATCATCATGGTTTGGCTAAGCTAACCGATTAACGAATGGCCAGTTGTCCACACTCAGAAGCTGATAGGACTCAACAATCCGAGAAGAATACGAAAAGGCGGCTGACATCAAGCTTCGCCTAAATCGGCCATTCAACACAGCCAACTAGGGCAAAAGCTTAAGAGGCATGCGCCTAAAAATAGCTTACGTCAATGACGAGCTAAGCAGCAACGTTTAGCCAAGTAAGGTCAAAATAAACATAAGTCCAAGGAAAAAGGAGTCTAAACGGCTGAGAAACTTAATGGCTAATGAAAAATCAAGTAAGGAAGGGATCAGAGAACAACCGAGAAGCAGAAGGAAAAAGTCAGTCGAATCGACAGAAACAGCGAGAAGCTAGAAAATCAGCTTTGCAATTAGATAAGGCCATAGCCACTTCATCGAAAGAATCAAGGGGATGATCAACAGAATGACCGATTGAGATGGATGTGGGCTAAGAAAGTAGCATGGAACAAGGAGAAATGGCTTAAAAGTAGTTGACTTTTTCAGCCACTAGCTGACAAGAGAACATTGCTCAAGAGGAGTATAAATAAGAAGAAAGAAAGTAGAAACAACCCCAATCAATCAACTCAATAATCAAGCAATTTATCTTCATTTATGTCTTTGTTCAATAAATAGTTAGTTTTATGAGCCTTTCTAGTGTTAATTGATCTCATTGGCTTTATTAGGATAGATTTATATTCTTTTACGTAATGTTTATGAATTAGAACAGTTATTTGCTTTTTTAGATGATAAGCATTTCCAATCTTACTATAATAGCTATTTAGCCTATTTCATTTTTTTGCATTATTTATTTCTTTCTTATTGCTTTCTTTATAGCTTTCTAGTTCATATAGGGTTACTTGGCATGCTTTATCTTGTTAGCTTATCATTTCCTCAATCAACATAATTACTAATTTAGTTCAAGCTAACTTAGTTGTATCTTTCTGCTGCTTAACATCATCCAGCATAATCACTTATTTAGCATTAGCTAACTAAGTGGTATCTTTATGCTATTTGGCATCTTTCAGCAAAATCATTTGGCTAGCTTCAGCAATCTTAGTTGCGTTTTTTTTGCTGTGTGACATTTTGCAGTTTACGTTTGCTTATTTGTCTTGGTATGTTTGTTCCTTGATCAACTAGAAGATCTAGTTTGCTGGTTTCTTAAATGTAGCAAACACACATGTACCACCAATTTTCCTAGTTAGCATGTTTCATTTGKAAATTTTGTGAAGATTTGCTTAAGTCAACTCAAGAATTTCACGTACAAAAAAAGAGGTTACAGATCCAGGGAGCCGATTATACAGCTAGCTAATTGAAACTTAGGCCTTTTTGCATTGAAAAGCTTAGTAAGTCACAACCAGGACAGCCAAGTCAGCTAGGCAATTTTTGCGCGCCAATAAAAGTATATCTTTAGCGTTTATAAATTCAATTATTTTTCAGACTTCATATTCGGACTTCAATTTCAATTTTATTGAACGYGCCAAAGTCTATTAAAATTTATTAAAATATGCTAGAAGCATTTTTAAAAAAATTGAAAAAAATGTATTACAAAAAATTAGACGTGTTACATTTAGCAAATATGAAACCAAACCAATAGAATGTCAAGTAAAAAGGGAAAAAAAATCATATTCTTTAATCCAAATATAAGTTTAAAATTACCACATGACAAAAGTATGAAAGAGTTAATCGAATCCCATCACAAATATGATGGATTTAATTTGACTGAAATTAGATAAATAGTTCAAAGTCTTATTCAAAGAAAAATAATTTAGACTAGATTGGCTAACGTCCCTAAAAGATATCTTCTTTATCCTCTCTCACGCAATTGGGGGAGTATTTGGATTGATTTTTTATGGGGGAAAAAAAATCTTTTATTGAAAAAAAAATGTTTAATAAAAAAGGCGGAAAAATGAAGTTTTGAACTTTGAATTACTTTGTTAAATGATTTTTTTTCATTGAAACTAATTTTTATGCTTAAATGAAAAAGCAAAACAAATATATTTTTCAGCAAAGTGGGAGAGTTTTTGGATAAAATTTCAATCCAAATAGAGCACTAATCTTCCAGTGGGCAATCACACTGAAAACTGCAAAGGGAATGATTTCTTTCGCTGACCAATGCGCGATGTGCAATTCGTGACATATCTACCTGCTAGTGAATGTAAATTTTAAGAAAAACAGCCGTTTTTACACATTATCAAGTTTTGGCTTTTGGGGTATAAAATATATGCAGTTCTCACCATATTGCAACGGGGAATTACATAAAAAAATAAGGTTTATTTTTAATCAATAAAATAAAAGCGTTATTAATGCATAATATCACTATTTTCAATTTTTACATTTATTTTTTAATTTGTTTTCAAATTTTCTTATCACATGATCTAGGTCAAGTGTAATACACAGTTATTATTTTTTCTAGTAAAATTCTGCAGTGAAATGACACATAAATAATAGAAAATATTTTAGTGATAAATTTAAAAACAAATTCTAGGGATAAATGCAACAATCGAAGACGGTTGAATGACATTATACATTAATTTCCCGTAAAAAACTAAACAGAGGAGAATTTCTAAAGCACAAGACTGACGGGTCCCTTGAATTACAGTATCGAGTAAGGCCTTTCTTAACTAGGAAACAATAGATGCTATGGCTATAAATTCTGGTCTGCCTACAATTGCCAAAAAAATACTATCAGCTTGGCTCTACAACTCCAGCAAAATGCACAATTCAGTTAAACCTAGAAAAACTAATAGGGTGTGCCAGTGACAATTTTTGACGATCGTCAAGGTCATTAGACAACAATGATGAAGACGAGTATGAGTATGTCAAATTTCAGAACCACACTCAGCATTGTTTCCTTCACCGCGAGGCCTCCCACTTACATATTATACTGGAAAGGAATCATTTTGGTGTTATTCCTTTTTGCATGAGCATATCATAAACTTTATCCACCTTACTTGGATCAACATTGAACATACTATAGGCATCAGATTTCTTGGTAATGTTGCCGCTTAAGATTCCAATTGAGAGGGTTTGCTGCATGCTGAGATAATGTGTTGGTAGGATCCTCAGTTCACCACACAGCTGTCTTTCCTGCAGATACAAGCCAAATATGGGTCTCAGTGAGCCGATAAAATCAAACTACAGAGAAAATAACACCAAGACAGTAATCAGCTCCTTCACAATCATCACCGCCTCCCAACCCCTCCCACCAGAAAAAAGGAAATTTAAAAATACGAGAAGGGACACTGTTAGTTTATCTAAATACTTCATTCCTTTGACTATTAAAAGGTGCATGTGCGAAGTTTACAGTTGGATATTAGATTTTCTGGGAGACGTGCATCAGAAGAATTATGTGGTTCAGCTTAGGAAAACATCATAAAACTCAGCTTTTGGCTCAATCACAATAAGCAGAACAAGAAATAAGCCTTTTAACGGGCATCAGTCTTGGACTCATCAAATTCACCAAAAAGGACAAAAGTTCAAGATAATGCAGGATATATGATAACTGCTTTCTTACAGCCTCAGTGAGCAATTCAGCACCCAAAAATCCAGCGACGTCCCAATTATCTAAGGCATTTGTGACAGTTAGTCCTGTCATTACTGAAGGAGAGTCTATTAGTCCAGAGTCTAAAACTGTAGCGCCTCTAATAACTCCTCTAGGACTACAGTCAGGATCTTTAAGATGATTTGCTCTCTGCAAAACTTTTCCACTAGGACAAGCCACGGCATTCTCCATTCTAAAAGCATTTTCTTCAGCTTCCCTCTTCCTCTGTTCAATGTATCTTTCAGCCTCAGCAGAGGTCCGGCACCCAGCAGCTCGAGCATCCTGCACCAGCACAACTTGTCAAGAATTACCAAAGTACAATCACAGAAAAAGCAAAACTACTATTATTGTGTGCATAAGGACCAAGCACCTGGGAATCCACATACAACTAAGAAAGTCTTATGTGACATTAATTACCAAAACAAGCAGCTATAGTCTAAGAAAAATGACTTTGTAGGTTTTCAATATGAAATTGGATTATTGATGATATCATCAAATGCAATCATGGTCTTCATCTTCATGATATAAAGCAAATAACACTAGAATCATTAAAGTTACTCTGCGCCTGCATTCAATCAGAATGCCAGGACATCTACTCACTAGCTGTTCCTTGCCATTTGAAGGACTAAGAAAGTTACATTGTCGAATTACGCAGTATATGCCAAGCAGCATCAGGATTATGTTAACAGCATTAAACGACTATATGTTGAGAGAGGGTGGGGAAGGGTGGTTGGGGCATAGCAATCATAAGAAAGATGCAAGGCCAAAAGGATCAAATAATCCAAAGCTTTACGAGATCAGAAGCTTCTTGGAAGAAACTATGAATAATGCTTAATGTAAGACCAGATTACTAGCTTGAATTGCTGATGAAGCAATGAATTACACTTCATAATATCAGAAACATGTCCATTGCCAAACACAACCATTCCCCTCTCCCAGTCAGATCATTATGTTTGAGGTAGAAACTATGGCACAGAACACCATTAACTTCTTCTGTCCTTCCACCATAGCAGAGTACAAGTCCAAAATTCCAATTCCCGTCGAATGTATTCTATCTGATCTAACAGCAATTATACTTCAGAATTTCGAAAAGTTGAACGATAAAAATATAATCCGAAAATAAATAGAAGAAAGCATCAGACTAAGTGGTGCAATCTGAGAAGCTAAGAAGCATCGACTTGGCCACGAGATATCGATATGAGATCATAGGGATAGGTTGACACAGCATTTTTCTAGAATACAGGATATGACACACTCCAGACAATCTGAACAAACTACACATTGATAATTCTACACATAATAATAACCATATGTATTTTCAATACTGTTTACAGATTTGCCCAGCATTTTAGTCATATGCTTGCTTAATTTTCCAGTATTTCTTTAATGGACTGATGATGCATTTACTGTCTTCATCATCGAAAACTATGTACACAGTAGACATAAAATAAGTATATAATCTATCTAGATTCTTAATTGACCTTCAGTATTCATATAATTATTTTATTTTAAATGAATAGTTAGTCTTACAAATTTTTGTCGTACCTCCCTTCACTGTAACATGTATATATCTTTTCAATTAACTGCAAGAATACAAGTGCTGAAAACCTATAAGAAAGGTGTGCAAACAAGTACTGGAAAGTGTCGAACATATGACTAAAAATTCTGATTCTAATTCCCCCCCCCCCCCCCTCTTTCAACACTCAGCAGAGAGCATCAGATGTGCCAGAGAGTGCCCAAAGAGTGTTGGTACTTACAGACCAAAAACAGCCACGCAGCCTTCTTGAGAGTGTCTGACTTCATAGCGAGAAGAAACAAAACATCTTATTATTATTATTATCATCTCAACTTAGGCATGGCACATCTTTACTTATGACCCTCCCTATATATCAGTATCATGCAATAGGTATTAGTCATCGACTGACAGTGTAGAAGATCAATACTCTGAGCAGAAATTATCTAACTGGTTAAGTTCTTTTATACCAATTTTAGCTCTACTTTATCCCTACTCATTTTCCTCAACACAGCAAAATTTGCTCGAATGTCTCTTATTTATTTTACTTTAGCATAATTTCCTGCACAATATTTTATGCTTTCTCACTCTTTCTGAGCACCTTAGATATTTAAGTGGCATTCAAATTTTCAAAAGTCACATGGGTCTAAAATTTGAGATGTTATAGAAAATGCCAAGACGACTTTGATGCTGTAATTCATTTTTACTCTTTATTTTCATTCGATAAGTTATATTTCATTAATCTGTGAATAAGGGGCAATGCTGGCCTTTCTAAGTTTACCAAAGTGTATAACGAAGTATAGCATTTAACTCTTGTAGAACTATGACTTGCAAAGGGAAATTGTCCTGAGCCTTTCCCTTTCCAGTACCTACTACAGTGTCCAGTAAAGAATTTAGTAACAAATAAGCAGAGTGAGGCAGTGTGGTAATGATAACATTAACCATAGCATAGGTGCTAAGGGTCAAACCTGAAGATCTTGTATTCTTTTCAAAATTCGGAGCTCATCAACAAGGGTCCGAAGCAAATTCTCATGCTCTTCCTTTGAATGAAACCGCATAAACACTCTGTAACGATGACATATTTCTTTCTCTTCCGGGGAGAGTTGTTTTTCGAAGGGATCAGGATCAAGTAAATTTCTCTCCAATATGAAGTCCTTTCTACGTTTCCTCTCATCAAGCCTGACAAAGATTCCCAACAAGTTTGGCACAAAAGTAAGAAGAGAAAAAATCAATGCTATCAATATGAATTTCAGAACAAAATTCACTCATGTCAGCTGTTACTAGCTTTTGTAAATCTAGTGGAAGGGCGTTCTAGTATCTAGATCCACATAGAAACAGTCCATACAGGTCTCAGAAGTCAACAGTTTCTCATGACAGAAAAATCAAGATCTTATAAATACTCACTGGCACAAATCCTACACATTTTCATCCTTTTGGAAAAGTATAGGCAGGAACACATGCTCAAGCTCTGAGCCAACAAAACAAATGAAGCCACACCAGGAGGGGGGGAGGGGAAAAAAATCTCCTTCAAGCTCCTCAAATTCTCAAATATAATGTGCCAATGTAGGCATTTTCATGTGAATTATTTCTTAGAATTCCTTGATAGTTATATCACTGGAAAAGTAGACCATATGCTTTACCAGTTACGATAAACTTCAAGATCACATAACTTGTGGATATAATTCGGAAGTTATGCATTGGACTAAAAGAAAAACCTCATGGTTCACATGCAGACTAGTCATCAGGGGTAGTGTTTAAGCTCCATAGCTACACTATATCATAGAAATGGTTGAGGTACCTTGCACCACAGATCAAGGCTAAAAACAATATCAGAGTAACCCTTTGCAGTCCCCCTGTGGACGTGTCAATATAAATCAATACCTGGGAGCCTAAAATTTCTCCATTTCTCACAAATTTGTGTACAAATTACGGTTTTAGGATCAGTCAGCACTTGGATAAGTTTTTCTTGTGCAAGAGGCAGACGGGAGAAAAGAGAGTAAGCCATAACAGGTTACAAAAGCATGGCATAACCTTGCCCAACACTGTGTTGAACATTATATGAGGGTTAATGAGTTAATGAGTAAATGACATAGCTCTTCAATAACACTAGAGATCCAAGTTCCTAATCTGTATTGAGATGATTATAAATAAAAGAAATAAGTATGACGGTTACTTATCTAATTGGTTTGCTTATTTGCTAAAAGTAGATGATGGATCCAATTGAATATTTAAGAATGTTAAATAGATTAATTTTGAAAACAAATTGGTGCAGCAAAGACATCAATCCAATAACAGTGGAAGGCCATGGACTCCATAAGAATATCGCCTCTATCTGAAAGTGTAAAATTATAATGCCACATAAAACCATCTTCTTTCAAGACTGAAGGAGCTCATGCATTGGCTTTCCCTTGATGTCTTAATTCAAAATATGAWAGAAACTTGAAGAGCACAAAACTACAAATGCATAATTTTAGCCAGTTGTAATATCAATTGCAGAAGCATCTCCTCTTAAACATGTGTCTCTTCGCTACTAAATACTAATTTTAACAGAGGATAAGCAAAAGGGTTTTTCTTTCCCTGATGAAATTTCTGCTGTAGGACTGTGTCTGTCAAAATTTGATTAACAGAGGGCTTATAAGATCAATGCCTAAATTTAACTCACACAAATGACCCACCGTTAGCTGGAAGTACAATAATCAAATAGGCTAGGATAGCAAAAGTCAAATATTGAGTATTTTACAAACTAAGGAACACTGTCCCTCCAAAAGAGGAAAAGGAGAAGGATAATGATATCATGATTGAATATCATTTACCTTTTGGCATAGATGCGCAACACCCTCAGTTTCAATTCTCGTTCAGCATCGGTATCGGTCTCCTTAAACTCCATGTCAGCTAGCAACTGCTCAGCATCATTGTCATACTCAATTTCAAATTCTTCCCTCTTGGAATTATAGCCACTAAATTCTGTCATAGAAGGCCCCTCATCCCCTGAAGTTCTAGGCTTCTTCTCTCCAACACTCCTGTCTGCATAAGAATCTGTAAAATTATGTATAAATTCTTTAATATGCATGTTCGTGAAGAGATAAGATCAAGAGAAATTATGCTACCATGAAGGATCTTTATCAGGATCACTTTTAGTTAGATATTTACACAAATTGAGACCTTTTAAATAGAACAACCTTAGCTTAAGCCTACTTCAGGAATTACATATCTACATCAGACCTTACTCAACAATGAATCAAATTTTACCCAGTGAACTAATATGCTTTTTTCTTTTCATTTTGGTCCAATATCTAAAAATAACCAAATCATAGGAAAACAAGATGCAGAGAATCAGGACTCGAAACAAGTGAACAAGAATTTTAAAAGGACTTAAGACAACTGAATAAGAATTTTAATCAAGTTTCCCTGTATTTCTTCTCTCCTTGATGCTCTTATATGGAACTCAATGTAACAAATCAAAAAGTTTGTGGATTTTGATCAGTTTGGCCCATCGTTTTGAGATTTTGACAGTTTCAGTGATCATGGCTTGAGATTGTGTTTTCAAAAACTGAAAAAAACGTAACCAGTGCTTGCGTTTCATCTCGTCCAAAATTGAAGCTACTCTTGAGTGTTCGTACTGGGTATGAATTCCAGAAAATTCAAAATGCAATCAGATAATGCGTTTTCATACTTAATGAGCAGAATTTAGGATTGTATTCAAGTCATGAGCGCTGAAGCAATGAAAAACTAAGCCACTAGAGGCCAGCATCTCAAAAGAATGGCCAAACTAATCAAAGCCCCAAAATTTTGCTTTCACTGGAAAGGAAAACCACAACCACTTCCAAATAACTACATTGATATCAAACAAGCAAGTTGGTGACTAGCATCAAGTAGTCATAGAAGTACTAATCATACTGCAACGGATACAGATGACAAAGGCAGATATTTGTGAGTGGAAACTTGGCAACCAAGAGATAACTAAATAGAACAAAGCCCACAGATAACAAGAAAAATAAACATTTATTTAGCGACAATACTGATAGTTGTATCTTTGGGAATCAAAGCAATAATAGATGGGTCGTACCTTCGACTTTAACTTCAGCATTACCATCCTTACTTTGTGTAATACTGGATACCCTCTTGGCACCGCCGCTTAATGCACTGCTGCTAGAACCTGGCCCTGTAGCCACTTCTGCGGTAACAAAAACAGATGTCAAAGCTCTTATAGTGAATATTCTATACATACATAAACTCTTAATGGTCAAGAAGCAGCCCAGTAAACAAATTATTCCATGTCCTAGAAGTAACATTAATAGTTGGTATCATCTTAAGAAAAGGGATGGCAGGAAAGGAGGGGGGGAACCAGTTTTATTATCAATTATTAGAAAAGTATTTTCCAGCTTTACGCCATGGCCTCCCCCATATGGCCACTTTGCTCCCCTTCTTGTTCTCTTTCCCCTCCCAGAAATGGACAAGGATTCCCTCCTCGCCTTTTGCATGGTCAGGTTAGAGCAAAACCTTGAGTGAGAAGGGATAGAATTGGAAAGGATAGCACTAGAGAGATCCAGTCCAACCCCTCCTCTTTTGCGCATTTCAACCCAATAGCCCATTCCCTACTCCTGCTTTTCCGTCCCAATACTTGTTAACTTCAACCTCCCAGTGTGTGGTGGAGGGGAGGCTGCTGCACTCCATTTGAGTTTGTTTTATTTTCCTTCTTTACTGTTGTTCCTCATAGTCCATGATTTCCTGCTGGTTAGCGCTCTCTCCTAGTATGAAGCTCTGAAGTTTTACAACAGGAGCTACAATTTATGGCATCTGAAGCACATTCATTCTAGATCTTAATTGTCAACCTTTTCTGCATAATCAGATGATCCTATGAAGCTATTGTACTTTGAGAAAAAATTTATATCATACATTCACTTTGCATTTTAAGCCAATCGACTTTGCAGATTGACATACTTTCATCTCTAAATTCAACCATGCATATGTAACATAAATATGCATTAATATAAATGAGGCCAAATGTCAACATTTCAAGTAGTACTGATAATATTACCTGAAATTAAGCTACACGAGGAACGTCCTGCTGATTCTTTCTTCTGATCCTCCACCCTAACCAAAAAGTCCAAAGGGTAAGACAATAATCAGAAAGCTTCTGTGGAAACACATACAGAAAGAGAAGCCAAAAATAGTACTTGATTCTTGCTGAGAAAGAAGACTCTTCTTTGACATTAGCTTCTCCAGGAGCAGAAAATCCTGACATTCAGCAGTAGTGAACTTTGATTTCTACATTATGTAAGATGAATTTTTTAATGAAGGTAGAATACATATCAAAAATAAGGCACCCACATAGAACAAATGGGTCTCTATCTGCATGTAAGATCATATATAATCCTTCCAGCATTTTTTTTCTCATTTCCCTTTTACCAGAAATGCAAGGTCACCCCTCTTTTTCTTAGAACTTTTGCCATATGAGATCAGCAGCCTAATCAACTGCAGGAATGCAGTCTCTGTGTCCTAGTTTATGTCCTACATGAACTAAGTAATCACAAAATAAATCTAAGGCAGTGACCTTGAAGGAGAATATGAGTTCAGAAAACCTATGCATAAGTGGAGGCAACACTGAATAATATCCTAAGGGTCAAAAGCAATTAGTTCCAAAAAGCTAGAGTGCTAAGAATAAAAGGAAAGAGAGCTCTATCTGTTTGCTACAAAAGATGAAAATGATTCAGTGGCAAGTAATTGAATGTTAAAACCTGTCTAAACACCTATAATTTTCTTTTTCCCTTTGAGCTCTTTAATCGTCTGCACAAATTGTCGGTTTCCTAATTAACAAAGCTGTAAAGCAGGTAAGTCTAAAAGAATCCATCAATGAACTAACCTTTCTTTGTTTCACCAAGGTCTCTGGCCATAGCAAGGAGTTCCTCTCTGTTCTTTCCCATAACATGAGACATGTCCTACAAGAATTTCACATGAAATGTTACAAATTCTTAAAAGCTATAAACCTCCAATAACAATGGATCATTTTAAAATAAAATGTCATACCGGAAGAGGAAAGCATGGAGAATTCATGTATATGATGTTATAATGGTCAATACACTGCGATTTACTTTTTGTTCCAACATGTTCTGCAACTTCAGCCCAGTTTCCTAATCCATACATTTCAATCCCCTGCCATGAACATATAGGTTGACAAAACACATACTTCAAAATTTAAATAGAACTGGCCAGGAACATAGGTAGGAACAATTACTATTATGAAACAATTCCAACGTCTGCTTTCCTCTGGCAAATGATATAATAGTTGGAAACAACAAATGTGGAGGCAATTTAGAGTATTATAATATGAAACCGATAATTCAACCTAGAAGTACCTCCAGAAGCAATATCTCCTCATCAGCATTCCAGTCAGCACATATCAAGGGAAAGGATAGATTATCCTGCAGGTAAAAAGGTCTAGAACATTAAGACAATGGCAACATTCAAAGCTTATGATAAACTTATGTTACAGGTACGGGCGGAGACTGGCGCTGTGTTGAGAGGTGGCTTAGTCAGTGGGCTCTTTTTTTTATAAATTAAAAAAAAAGAACTTTTCAGTGGGGCCTTAAGTTATTTATTTATTATTTATTAACCAAACATGTCACTTTGAAAAAAAAAAAAAAGACGAAAAATCCCAGTGGGGGCTTGAGTCTTCACTAGTCCTCAGTAGCATCCACCCCTGGTTACAGGAAAAGACAAAAATCATGTAGTGCAAAAATATAAGAATGCCACCTAAAATTATGATCCTTGTATAATATTTGATCTTGAATCTTCAACATCTTGGTTATTTGATTCATTAACTTGATCTCAAATTCCTGGACTTCATTTCCTTCCCAGAATGACTAAATCAGAATCATTTATCACATGGTTAGTTTGTTAAATTTTAAAATACTAATTAGTTGAAATAAACTTCTTGATATCCTGATATATATATATATATATATATAATACGGTAATTTGTCATATCCGTTTCTTTCTTTAAGGGGGGGAGGGGTGGGGGAAGACAAAAGGCAATGCTTCCATGTCAACTTTCAGCACAATGCCAGTCTTATCCCCATACATTTTTCATGGTAATATAGCAACAAATTTTGGAAATCCCCTTTCCCTTGGAGATAAATGAAAATACAAAGGAAAATTTAGAGTTTTACATTTTGCATTTGAACTTTTCTAGTCCATAGCAAGTTGTTGCTAACTTACTTATGTTTTGTACTACTATTGTTCATATATTCTTCTTATATGGATACTTTTTAAAAGGAAAAAATCTGAAATATATATATATAGAAAATGTTTTCGAAATTTTTCCAACTTAAATTTACAAAATTAGAAATGTTGATGCTTTGTATTTCATATACTGATTTTAATTATTTCCTCACAATTTCCTTCACATTTAATTGTTAAATGGTTTGGCAAAATATAAGTACATTGCAATTTATAAAGAGCTCAAGACAAAAAGTTTGTATCATTTAATAAAACTTAATTTCAATTCTTCTGCTATGCCTATCTTGTTTTTGAGTTCTTAAATGAAAATTGATGTTTAGATATATTAAGCATGCATGATAACCTCGAAATCAGCAATTCCCATTTGATATGAAGCATGTTACTAGGTCCCAATATAAATATACTGCATACCGGCCCACGGTGCAACTGGACAAATAAAAGTACGCAATTCTAATTTATCATTTTCTGCATCACCCTAAATTAACTTTCTTGAATAATAAGTTTCTAATTTGTTGTTGGGGAATGTACATCGTCAAGAATGATGCTATGTAAACAGGTGGGTCCAATTTCACTAAAAGGAGTACAAGTAACTACCTAAGCCATAGGTCATCATACTGTAATTGTCATGTATCTCAGGCGACATTTGTGAAATTATCCTAATCAAAATTCTTTTATGCTTCATTTACCATACACTGTAATCCCTTTACCCTATCCCTATTCCTCATTTATCTCAATATAGAATTCCTTTGTTCTCCAGCGTGTGCGCGATCGCACACAAAAGAAAAATAAAAGCAAAATACAGAAATAAAAAGAACCTGGAAACCATTACTATTCACAAGCCTTTGTCCTGAAAAATACTAGTAGTTAAATAAGTGGTGGAGGGAACTTCTAAACCATACAGGGGTTCCGAAAAGATTAACCAAGTTATACCTCATATTAGAAAATCTTACTTCAGGTAAAACAGTAAAGGACCAGAATTTTCAGAGAATGAAACTTGTGTATTTTAAATACTTCCTTTTATAAACACTCCAATAATGAAAATTCTCCAATTTTGTTGCAATTTTCAGACAATAAAGTAAATACAGAAATGTCAAAAGCTTTTTGACCTTCTTCTGACTAATCTGCCCTCTCGCTCGTTAAACATGAACAGGATTTGGGTTCTTTCTAATCCTCTGACAATTGTTGACAGGTTTAATGAAATCAAAGAAGCAACTGGCGAAGTCAAAAGTAAGAAATATTTGATGATTTTGTTCTACGATCTTCAAAGATTTTTGCATCTTTTACAAATTCAAAACTAAATTAAATGATTTTCATCCATAAACAGTTCTAATATTAATATTCTCTGAGCTTTTCTATTGCACTGATTGAAGTATAATATTACATTTTACACATCTCATTGCAATCATTTCATAGGTACATTTTGTTGCCAATTATTATATTTAAATTCCTGGCTTCTCCTACCATTTATTAAGCAAATTCTTGCTATATCTCGCAACTAATCACTTGAACAAATTTCTTGTATGCAATTGTATTATAAACCCCCAAAATCTAATCCCTGCAGGCCAAGAAAAGGAAAATATAATAGGGACCCCCTGAAGCCAGTGGTACACCCTCCATTTGTTTTGAGATATGTAGAATAAAAAGACATAAGAGAAGAACTTTGGTGTTCATTAGGAGTGTAGCTGACCATGACCCTATACGGGTGATTGCTCTTGTGAGGATGGACCTCAGCTCCAACAGAAAAGCACTCCACACAAAGGTCGAAATCTGAACATACTACACATTTAATGCGTATCTTCCCCGAGATGTCTTTGTTGCAGTAATTACAATGGTATAAGGCCTTCTTTCCTTCAGTCATACCTTGACCTTCACATATGTGAGAAGCAAATCAAGGATTAAAATTAGAGAGAATCTATTGAGCATTATGAAGAAGGTCGGTAACATAAGGTTCAGCCTTCAGAAATAGTAATGGTGCCAACATGATAGTTTTAAGAAAGAACAATTCCAAAAGTGATATTATTGACTATTTGAAACCCTTATAAGCTGAGTTGATGCTAAAACTATAATCTTCTATATCCTCTATACAAGCACTAGATGGTAGGATAACAAAAACAGGATCTCATACACAAATAAATTTTCTTTCGCATTATGTTTGACCCTAAACATGGTACTAAAAGATCATCAACTATTTTCTTCAACCAACAGTTCCACAACAGTTCAGTACAGTTGGCTAATTTGTTCCTTTATCCACCTTTTTTTTTTTTTAAAAGAAAATTATGGATAACAAAAGGAAGCAGAGTTCCACTTATGTTTCTTGGAACTTTTACAGAACCACTCCCTTTTGTGCTCTTTCACCCTCCGAAGAATCTATATGCATCTCTTGCTGTTTCACAGAAACAAGGACTAAAAGAAACACAAAAGAAGCAGAAAAAGCAGAGCTTAATGTCCCATACCAGAAGAATCTATCCGGTTTCTTCATATTTTTCCTGAATACATTCTTTGGAGAAGTAGTATTGGGACCATACCTGCAGTAGCAGTTTCCAAATTTTCCACATTTGAAGATGTTCGTTTCCTCTTTGACCTACTGAAGATTAGAGGAAAAGAATAATTTAATTTCGTATAATTACTGAAAGTCTAAATATAAGTCTCAACTAAAAACTATAAAAATTGAACTTCAACATAGAGCATGGAGTCGAATAAATACATCTATATACATCCACGCTACTTTAACTGCATAAATTCTTACAGTAAATTGCTCTACAGAAAAGCAAAAACAAACAGAAAATTTGACTTCATTCTAGTAAAGAAAATTACACAACTGAATTAACTTATATTGGAGGCCTAGTGACGTAAAAAGCTGGAAAATAATCAAAATCCAACAAATTATTAGCAATTCTCATTGCATAAGAGGGAAAAAGAATGCCACGAAATCTACACCTTTGTCCGAGATCATCATCAACGGACTGCGGAATAGCCCGAGAACGACCCATTTTTCTCCAGTGGAGCTAACTACTTTAGGGTTTTCGTTCTATTGCAAAAGGAAAAAAAATCATGTATATATCTGAGGGATTTCGGGGGTCCAAAGAGTAGAGGAGAGGCCGAGTTTGACGTGATTTTGGGAATCAGAAAGTGGAATTTAGAGTAATAATTCATGAATTTGAAGGAAAGTTTTGAGAGCTTTCACTACAGTTCTGCTACGCCTGGATTTTGTTTTCATTTTCCCCCCTCCAGTCTGTGCTTTCCCTTTTCATTGTTTCTCTCTCTCTCTCTCTCTCTCTCTCTCTTATATCTTTCCTATTAACAACGTTACATTTCATTCCTTACCAAAAAAAGAAAAAACAATTTTGACTTATACCAAGCTGGAGAGACCAAGCAGTTCAAACTCGACTACAGGGGCGTCAATTGAGGGTCTGATTGTTTAGGATATAAATGTTATCTGGATAAATGATTTTTAATAATAAACTCATATATACTTATAATTTATAACTTTTATTGTTTTAACAATCAAATTCAAATCGTTGTTACGTATTAATAATTTATAACCTTTATATTTTTTTCACAACATTTTAATTATAAGTTTCAATAAAAATAAATGTGTAAGTAGTCACATTGAATGATTAACAATGTTGCTACAATGAGGATGAATTAGTACATTGTTGATGTGAAAATAATTGTGTTTCATTGTAGCTAAAGTTTGTCAAATGAAGGTATATTTTAGAATTAGATTGGCTCAACTCTTGCATGTTGTCCAAATAGAGCCTAAGATCAATATAAACCTGAATTGAATTTAGTAGCTTTATGTAATGTTTGATATCCTCTCCCTTATTCTTTCAAATAATTTGCATATATTTACGAGTTCTTTTGAAACTTATAAATTTAAATGAAAAAAATAAAAATGTAAAAATGACAGTAGTAAGAGTTTTGCTAAATTAACCATCAAATGCACTAACAATATCTAGTCTTAAGAGAAAGACATTACAAAGTAATTTTTCACTATTTAGAAATTTAGTTGGTTATTAGACTTTCAATCTTCAGATTTTGTACTCATACTTCCGTTTTCAATCTTTAGTTTTGCCAAATAGGATCAATCTCGAGCCTAGCCAAAATTGCCTTAAGAAATTTGAGCCAGAGCACAACTTACACCCAAATGTGAGCTCGAGTTGAGTCTGGGTGCAATCTATACCTGCCAAAAACAAAAAATCAATTAAAGAAAGGGAAATTAATGGTTTATGCATCTCAATTATTATCGATTTGTGCTAAATGTCCCCAAAATCTTGTTTTTACTTATTTATATCCTTCACTTATTTATGTTCGCTTTTTTCTACTGCTATGGGGAGAGTCACTTATTTCTATCGCTATGGCAAGAGTCACGTGAGCCTTATGTGAGCAATTCATAGATAAAATAATCAAATAACGCTTCGCGGTTGAGATTTAAATTAGGTAAAAAGTTGGATCTTTTGTAAAATACTTTTTTCTTTGTCCTTACCTTTTCCTTTTTCTTTCTTCTTTTTCCTCCTTCCCACCTCACTTCGTCCTCCTCAGTACCACTGTTACTCCTGCTTTGCTGCAATCCTAGAATTCTTATATGAGCCGTTTGATCTAGAAACCCTCAATTGATCGATTGACTCCATCTTCAAATCATCTTCCCCAGTGGTTCCAACAATTTGATTCCAAGTTTTCCAATAAAGAGAGATAAAATATTTATGCAAACAAGTTAAAACAAATTAAACATGCAAGAGTAATGAATGCACAATAGTGGTTCAATCCTTTTCGGATCTACATCCACTACCTAAAATCGCAACCTTAGGATTTCAAAACTCCACTAGTCACTCTAACTTTTACTGAGCAGTATGTGAATACATTAAAATGGCTTTACCTAGACATGGATTTTAACCTTAAGCCTTCAACTAAGGCTCAACATCAAAAGGGTTCTATGTATCCCGTACAACCTCAGAATTCACAGACTGTTTCAAGGCTCGCCAACGAGAGAGTTTTATACAACCTTGGCATTTACAAGCAAGGTTCACTTTCTAAAGAATTTTATGCCTAGATAACCTTAACTCACACATAAATTTTAGGAGGACAACAATCTAGATCTATACTACTCTAAATCAGTGGGTATTCTCACAAATCTAAATTCAGTTAAAATTCACTCACTCAGATATTTAGTTTTGAATATATGAAGCTCAGCTAAAGGTTTTTCAAGATAATAGCATGTCAAATTTTTTCCAAAATGACGTTCAAAGGAGCTTAAGTTTCTACATTTGGAGTTCTGAAATCAACCTTCATAAAATTACCAAGAAGGAAACTATATGTATATATATATATATATAGCCCAGTATCCAACAGTAATGAAATGATAATGAATTCTATACAATGGGGCTTTGATACCTATACTTTGAACAGTCGGAATAACAATGGTCTTTGTCCGATTTACCCATCTAAAGACTTGGAACGGATATCATATGCGATTCCAAAATGTTCTTCAGACCATTTAAATATGAATAAGTCTAAGTCCAATTACTCAATTTTCAATTGTATCAAATGGCCGAAAGGCCAATGAGTTTGCGTCTAAATTCCTCGATGAAGGATATCGAACTTAATTRGCACAAAAAMACTTAGAGTATATTTGAAAGTGATCAAAATGCGTCTTGTAGATGTGAAAAACATATCTTTAAAACACTTTCGAAATCAAACTCAACGATATCTAATAAATTCGTGTAAGGGACATTTTAAAAAATATGTATTGACTAATTTTTTGACAATCATTTTTAAGCTTCAAATACCAAAACATAGCATATAACTCAATTATGAAAAACATTGTACTTAGCTATAGCCTATTAGAAAGTTGGCAGAGTCTGCTAGGAAGATGTATTCTCTTCAACTGCTTCAGGTAGATCGTCTACTTCTTCATCAACTTCTCCAATATATAATCTTTGATGCTTCGAGGTAGTTAATCATAGGCTTCATTATTTCATAATCTATCATAAACCTATAAGCACATTAATGTAAGTTAGTAATCATATTAAGCACATGCCATTATCAAAACAATATTAGAGATCTTTAAACCCTATAAGGTTAACATACCTTATGGTGATTCTGCTGCGACATCAAAATGTTAGCCACATTAAACCTAACATATTTGCCATCATTTGATGACATCATAAGGTTGGCGAAGCTTTCGACTTCCTAAAACATTTGGCTGTTTGAAGAAACATTAGGATCAATTAGTGGTTGCAATTAATCAAAGCTACTGCTTACATTAATTTGGGGCATGAAGAACCTTGAGTCAGGGAAATTGAGGACATTCAATTATAGGACAAGACCTTAAATAGGTTAATTTTAAAATTTAACACAAAAATTAAAAAGCTCATGATCTCATATAGAACTTTCAACTATAATTAGGAATGAGTGTTAGACCAAACAAAGAGCAAACAATTCAACAAATTTGCAACTTATGTAAGATATTCTAATTCACTCTAATGAGTTCAAGGCAAATCCATTTCACAAGTTTGTAAACATGGCAGTTTGTAGCACAAGTTTGCCAATGTGAGTAAGTATAAACCTATTAGAATATTTGTGGATAAAATGGAGTCTATAAACCAACCAACCTCCTTACCTCCATTCCATAGTTTTGATAAAATATGACAAAGTTTCCTCTGTATTTTTAGGTTCAATCCTATACTAATGTAGTCAACAATCTCAATTGAGTGATCAATTCAATTAAAATATAAACATCTAAAGCATACATATCAAATTCATGAAAACTCTCTCAAATATACTCAAATAGATAGAATAAGAAATAAACCAGAGTATAAAGGATATCTACCAAGGATTACTTAAATTGTCAGCAAGTAATATTTGGATTGGATGGTCATCTGGAAAGTTTGGTGAAAATAAGGTGAGGTTCCCAATATAACATTTTTCAAAAATTTCTCCTCACTCACTCTTTTTCTTTCTTTTACCTAACTCCCTTTTCAGATAATGCATTATTCTCCCCAATCCAACTTTTTCTCCCTATTCATCAAAGAAGGAATGTAGTATGCCATTTTTCTCCCTCTTCGACATTATAAAAGACAATAGCAGCTCATTTTCTTCAAACAAGGGGTTAGGATTTTCTACTAATAGGGGTGTATAAAAGGGTATAAGATTAGAACATGAATAACATCTTTTGACTTTTTTCTAAAAATATGACATAAGAGCATATTTAGGTTATTTATGAAATAGACACAGGTAATTCAAACATGACGAGCGCGATTTTAGTATAGAGCATTTAAATAGATACTCTCCTCAATTCATAAACTTCCAATAAGGCCCAAAGATAAATCAATTATAGCATATGACCGAACAAAGTATAGGCAGAGTAGACTATATCTTCCAAATTTTGCTAACTAGATCTATTTATAAATAATCAAGATAAAAACATTGGTCTACAAGAGGTTAAGCATCAGAATCAAGGACCTAGTTGAATCGAATTCATCTCTCAGTTTATTCTCAACTAACTAATAGAAGCAAAATATCAATAGTCAATTAGATCTTGAAAGAACATCCTAAATCTTCCCAAACAAATTATGATAGACAACACACAAGGGAATTTTCACTAGAGAATTTTATGATCAAGGCACAATTGGAGATGCATTCTTAGAAGATATATCAGACCAGTCATAAAACATATCATTAAGTATAAGACTGAAAAACTATCAAGGCTAATGTTAGTTGATTTGTAGATTAGATAATGCGATGCACATGTAAGTATACGCGGTCAATAAGTAATAAAGTGAGGGTAAAGTATCATTCCCTTAATAATAGGATTAGTGAAAGCCAAATATAAAAATCTTCAATAAAATCATATAATATCGTGTGCAAGTTAAGACTAAAAAATAATAATAAGGAAATGGTTAGGGTGTTAAAAGRAGTAACAAGAGTTATATTAGGTTAGACAAGTATAAGAAATCCTTAAACAATACTGGTAAATGATTTTAGGTTGGTCAATGAGATGTTGAAAGAACAATCCAAATGTTTCCAAACAAATTATGATAGACAACACACAGAGGGAATTTTTATAATAGAATTGTATGATTTGGGCACAATTGGAGATGCATTCCTAGAAGGTATATTAGATTAGACATAAGATATATCATTAAGCATAAGACTGCAAAACTATATGTTAGTTGATTTCTAGATTAGATAATGCAATGCACACACAAGTATATGCGTCAACAAGTAATAAAGTGAGAGCAAAGTATCGTTCTCTCAATGAAGGATTAGTGAAAGCTAAATATAAAAATCTTCTCTAAAATCATATAAAATGGTATGCGAGTTAAGACTAAAAAATAATAATAAAGAAATGGTTAGGGTTAGACAAGGTATAAGAAATCCTTAAACGATACCGGTGAATGATGCTATAGCATGGACGTTAGGCCTTAGGTCAATAGATAACTTTAGCCCATTCGTATTGCATATTTAGGAATTTGTAGGGAGGATTAAACATCTATGTATAATAATCTTCCTTACTATTCCACTTTATCCGAGTTCATGAATCCACAAATATAGAGTTCTATACCTTAGGATTCAAGATATTGTGTACCTCCATCTTTTAGAATGTTCAGATAAAAAGGTTTCTTAAGATTATTGGTCACAATTCTATGGTAATCTATCTTGTTGCTCTAACTTGATCTTGGTTTATAACACCTCAATATTCGAGACTCAAGGAAAACACAATTATGCTTGTCAACTTTGTAGTGATCTCTTAGAGATTAAGTAAGTAGATTCTTAAAATTACAAACTTACTTTGAAGTATAAGTAAACATAGATGGAAATCACCCATTACGAAAGTTAATGATCTTTCACAGCTCAAGGAATCAGGATTATCTTATCTAAATACACCTGTCTCATAAGAAACTTAGTCAAATCGGTTGAACTATTTGAGTTTGAAAGCTCTACATGCATTGATAATAAACTGAAGATATATCAATACTAAATAAATTACAACTAATAGCAAAGAAAGAGAAAGATAAGACAGTCATCTTTCTTACACTCTTACAACTTATAAAAAGATAAAACTCCTACTAGCTTTCATGGAAATAGAATTTCTAACTGTTAAGCACTTTTTTTATTCCTTTGTAAAAGAACCTCTCCCTTTTCCAATCTTCTTCTGCCTTCTTATAAAGTGCAGCCTTGATCTCTTTTTCTCTCTATACACTAGCATCTAGGAGTCCGCATCAGTTTTTTCAGCTTTTATGTCATTCTCTTGTCCTTTGCTTGTGGTCCCCTATTTGTACTCAATGTAATGTACCCAAGAGGGGGCTGGTTTTTAAAGCTTTTTCTTACGAATACAAAGTTTTCACCCTTTGAATAAAAATATCAAACACTTGTTAGGTGCAATAGATGCTAAGTGTATTTATGAGTAATAAAAGCAACATCAACCAACAAATCACAAGTAAATCAAAGAGACAAACAACCACAAGATACAGAAGATTTATAATGGTTCAATTTACCTTGAAATCTACATCCACCACCTARGGACACACCAAACAAATGGATTTTACAAACAATAAGCCTTTTAGACAAAGAGCTCACCTAACAAATGGGTTTTACACAAATAACCCTTTTTATCCTCAAGGTTCACATACCAACAAAAGTTTTAAGTCCTAAACCATCTTGAAATCTTTTCTCGAAGAAAAAAGTTTGTTACACTTTTTCACTCTTGGAAGTGAGGATAAGAAAATGAATTTATTGGGATTTGATTTCACAAAGACTTGCTAATGGATTCCTTGCACTATTGGAATAGAATAATCAATGTAAACTTTTGAAGATTTTGTTTCAGTTCAATAGCTTTGAATCACAGAGTTCTTAGTGTTTAAAGAGCTCTAAAAGTCCTTATATACTCCCCTCGTAACTGTCATAAAAAGATTTGTTTTAAACTAAAACTGGTCTAATTCGGACATCTAAACTAGAACAGAGGAGCGTCCGAACCACCATCCAAACAACCACCGGAGGGATATTGGACTCAATCTCAGGACTATTTCGGCGCCCAAATTGTTTGTCAGAACTATCCTTTGGACATTCATCAGGAGGCCTTCAAACATCCGATGTCAAACATGACATTGTCTAAAGCCTCACTGGAAGGTATTAAGACTTAACATAAACCAGTTTGAAATGGCCAAGGCATACCTAAATCTCGAGTCCAAACTAAGTTCGAACACAGTGCTTGAGACCTTCAAACGTTTGAAAGGAAGCCATGTTCCACCTGAGCCTTCATCTGAAATAGCTAGGTCCTGAGCTACTCTCATGAAATCTCTCTGTAAATGCCATTACACAATTGGAGTTGGTAGATAGACCCTTAATTTCTACATATTTCCCTTAATGAGTTCATATACTTCAAGAACAAAAGAATTCATAATTCTAAGATGAAAACAAATTGAGCTTTCGAAACTTTTGTTGAAAGAATTGAATGTAAAAGTGGGGTCCTGATTTGGAATAAAAAATAGAATGGAGGAACTAAAAAAATACCCGTCAATAAAGTAAGACGAGAACTGCAAAAATGCCAATGGCTCCTTATTTCTAAATATAAATAATACATTTCTCACCTTAAGTGTACGAACACTTTGGATTCATTTCCAAAGAAAATTCTAAAGTCCTAAATACTATTGTAAGATTAAACACTTATGTTTTGCACAAAAAGAATTGAAATAAAAAATAATTTTGTGTAAGATGAAAAAGAAATATCATGGAGATTAATCTAAAGTTAAATACAATAAGAGATAAGAAAGATAACCTATGTTCTTAGAGAAAAACCTATATAAATATCTAGATCTCTTCTTGCATAGTTGAACAATTTGAACTGAGTCCATTGAGATATTAAAGTACATTAGGCTTTAATTTGTTGTCCTACAAGCATTCATACACAATTTGAGTACAAGTCATTCTCATAATTTGTAGTACAACTATATAGAATCATCAATATAAGGCTTAAAATCTCCGCCTTTTTTATAATGACAACACATAGAGGAATTGTACATTGTGATATGAAATTTGAACACAATAATTAAGAGGTATGTTATAATAAATTCATGTAAAAACTCCCCCTAAACAATATATAGGGCTATTTAATGAAAAACTCGATAAGTATAAAGACCTATTGCATGGTTTAAGGTATATAATGAGTACCACTTAAACAAATTTAACCATATGGGTTTTTGAAATTTTTTGACAAATTTTCCTCTGCATTTGAATATTTTTTAGGCACGAAAGGCCACACAACACAATAAATCCCAATAATCATAACCTAAATAAAGTTAGTAAGGCTCCCTTACAATAAGCATGATTCTAAGAGTTCAATAACAAATGCATAAATATGATAGAACATTATGAGAATATATGCAATGTTAAGTAATGATAGATACTCAAAAACCAACAAGGCTTCAATAACTTTGAAAAGATAGTTAAAGCATAGCATATCTATCATTTGACTAAAAGTTAAGCAAGAGTCGAGCAAGTTAAAAAATAAAGATCACTAGCATAAGCATACATGCATAACTTAACTCAAAAAGGCTAACTTAACTACAATTCCAAATATTTCTCCCCTTTGGAATTATCAAAAAGAGTAAGAGATAATTGAAAGGCATTCTGTAAGAATCACATACTCTCATAGGTAGAACTCATCCAATCATTGAGGTGTGACCTTACTTCAAGAAAAAAACTATACACTTGCATTCACAAAGTGGAAACAAAGCAGTACAATACAAGTTTATGATACATCAAGTGTTAAAGCAAAATAACAAATGAAAGAAAGCACTAGTCCTTTTTTGATTCAGCTTGAGTAAGAGAATGCTTTTCATTTTTTGCACAAGGAACAACTCTAATACTTATAGATTGAGCTTCTAATGAGCTTTCACTGTCATTTTCCTTCTTATTAGTGGATATTTGCACTTCCATTTTTCTGGTGAATTCGTAGGCAAGAATAATTTCAAGATAGAAATTCCAGGATAAATTCTTCTCTGTGATAGGTTGCTCACCCATGGGATTTTCTTCTACAAAGTGCAAAACATTTTCAGCCATGGCCAATTGTTCCAAATATACCCGGAACTCACCTCCTCCCTCCTTATATATGTACCGACAAGATGGAGGAAAGATTGCAGTGCATGTACGGCATTATATGGAGAATCATCCAATAAAAGGTGTTTGATTCATTGAATTTGCCAAATTCCCATGGTAGATCAGGATCATACTTCTTTTGTAATTTCTTGACCTTCTTTACAAGCCGAGGCTTCTTCGTATCTTCTATCGTAGTGACATTTGAGTTAGGCAATGGGATGGATGCCAACAAAATAGTAGCTTATTCTTGGTACTCCCCATCAGAAAATTAAGAATTGACTCTACAATTTTCTTCGTTCTTGATGATCAGACACTAACATTGAACCTTACAAAGCAAAATTCCAAAAGTCATCGCAGAATGGTCTCCTAGAATATGCAATTATTGCATTAGATGTGTATCTTGATAATTTGATACCGTGATAAACAATGTCGACAAGCAGCCTATTTATATTAAGTACTAGAAGCTTTTTTCTAAAACATCCGTCAGAGATCCTTCTATTAGAATTCTGATACTATCAGCCTCAGAGCTTCTGCTTTTGTAGCCTCTTGAATGTCAACTTAGTTGTGTTCATCTTTCAAATCAGCTTCCTTGCTTGATGAAGCTATTAAATCTTCAAATTTCCTCTTAATCCCGTGCTTGGTGTGTTATCTATTTCAATGCCTACAGATCCTCTTGATTTCGTCTCATTTGGGTTGTAATATCATCCAATCTTCTATTCACAGCCTCTTGCTTTTCATTTATAATTTGGATAAGCCCTTCATTCTCATAATCAAGGTAACGACTAACTTTCGAAATCTTTCCTCCTCTTTTTCATTCATATTCCATAGAGCAGTCTCAAAATTTTCATGCAGTTCAGTATCTTCTTTTCTTGCTCACTTAGCTTTTCACCTATAAAACCTTTAAAGGCATTAAGATCATCAAGAACTAAGCAAGAGGTTTTCCATGGCATCAAACATTTCATACATTGTTAGATTTCTGCTTGAACTTCCATTTCTTCTCATACTTTCTTCTTCTTTCTCTTGATCTCTTCCATTTTCTCTAATATTTTCATCTTCTTTTAGTTCTTTTTCATAAAAAACTTTGCAACTAGATCAGTCAACATGTTTCTTCTGACATTCTCATTTTCTATCATTTTCAATATCCACTCTTTCTTCTTCTTGCAGCCTCTCATTTGCACTTTTTTGCTCCATTTCTTTAGCAACTTCAAGATGATAGCATACTCCTTTTACCTTTTTCAATCTCATCCTTTCGAATGCCTCGTTATTCAAGATTTCTAGACTCTTTTCCCTATTAACCAAAGCCACATTCCATGCCTCAAAACAACTTTTGTCAAAAAGCTTCCATATGGTAGATTTTTATTCTCAGCATCCTTAGCCAAATGCATATGATTAAGCATCACATAAGTAAAGTTAATTAGCCTTCTCTTCTCCATCAGGTGCATGACAAACATGTGTATCAAACTTACAGAGATTTTGTCCCTCCATCAGGTAGTAAAATTGTTCTAACAATTCTATGAAAAATTTTGTGCTCAACAATGACGTATTTTGTCACCCTCTTCTTGGCACTACAAAAAAAAAAACAAAAAAGCTAATCAGCGACCGATTCGCAACCACTTTTTATTTTTGAATACAAGATTTATTTATTTTAGTCGCCAGCCATCGATTTATGAATTTTAACACATAATGAAATTGAAAATTAGTTATAATGTATGAGATGTTGTCGCTAATCGGTAGCTAATTAGGCAACCCACTTGCTACCACCATTGGATTTTTTTTATTAATTTAAATTTATATTTTTCTGCAACTTGGTTGGTATTTTGCGATCGATCAGCGACCGATTTGAATAATTTGGTGGTCGCTAATCGGTCGCTATTTCTATGGCCCCAGTTTTTTTATTTTGCTTCAATCTGATACCTATTACAATTATCCATATTCTAAAATAATTCTAATAAAACTGAACAAACAAGAACTATAATTATAATAAAATTCTGAATCTCAATAATCATAAAATACATCTGGCTACTAATCATTATTAGAATGATGAGATTAAACTAATAGTAATTTGAGTCTCAACCAAAAAATTAATAATAATATGAATCTCAACAAAAGACTAATAGTCATACAATAAGGATAAAACTAAGTAGACTAAATAATATCAAATAGATGTGTCATGAGCATGGACCTTCTCATCGTCATCATCACTAGAACCATCATCGAAATCTTCATCAACATTAATGTCAATATCATCTTCATATTCCATTCCTAAGCGCGCCATCACTTTACGGCTAAACTCAATCTGCTTTCCCATCATTAAGCCGTTTCTTCTTTTCCATATTTTTCTTCCTTTTCATCTTTTCAAGCTCAGCTCGTGGTTGGATTACTTCTATCTTGAGTGCTTCATGTGCTGTTTCCAATGAAGTCCCAGCACTTGAACTCTGACTATATTCTGCTCTAAGCCTTAAAGACTCAAGCCCCATGCCATATACATCTCTTTTCTTGAAACGACCCCTAGCCTCTACAAATATAGCTTTTTGACTCAATTTTGACACCACAGAACCAATGGACTTGACTTGTAACATCTGAATATGTTAAAACTAATAATATAAAGTTGGACTGCTATGATTCACAGAATATCTTGATCATACATCGAATGAACTCCCTAATAGATGATTCATACAGTCAAGTCTATCACATATACAGAAAGCTGCCAAGGAAAGTTTTAGAAATAAAGAATTACATATAAGAGGACAAATTACCTTCATAAAATTTTAGAAATCCAYATGAAATAGCTGTAACATTATTGGACATATTTAACACATCATTCTTCCTCTCCTCCTATACCCAAAAGACAAGAGAAAGTAAACAAAAGAAAGAAGTTATGTCACAAACTGCATATGCATTCACATCACCAGCCACTTCAGTCGGTGCAAAAGAACAAATGCAATTACATTTTCATAAAAAGTGGGTAGCATCCAAATAAGTGTAAATTTAAGTATTATGGGTAAATTTCAAAAGAAGCTCTCTACGACTTCAATAGGTTGATGAGATGTTTGCTGGAGATGATTTTTCTTAGATAGTAGAATCATATTAGCAATTTTTTTTCTTTTTTTAGGTTCTACACATGAATGAAACCAGTAGGTATAATTGTTCATTGAATTAAAATAAAGATACAATAGTCTAGAAATGAATTAACTTACTCAAAGAAATTACTCAAGGTTGTGATTAGTACATGGGGTGGATGGGCAATGGAGAAATTTTGGTGTACATTTCACCTTGCTATAGGGGTTTCTCAAAGCATCAGGAACATATGAACAAGTTTCTCTATAACATGCATGATCTTCCTTTTCTTTTTTCTTTTGTTTGGAAAAATTGAATTACATTCAAATTGTGGATAGATATCTGCTAAAAATAGAATTATATGGCACCAAAACATAGAACATTCAAATTCCACTTGACACTCCTTCTCTACTGAACAGAACACAAAATGAGCCGTTGAAGAAAAGTTATAATAGCAAATCTAGAATGGTCTCCACCATGTGAGATTGCCAATCCAGAAAGGGTTTCAAAGGAATCAACTAATAACTTAGATTAAGCTAGAATACAATCCATCACCATTTGTTTCATAGTATAGCCCAACTAGGTAARAAAGTCCTAAAACTGGACCTTGAGACTTGCAAAAGACTATCTAGAACTTTTTATTATGTACACATAAATGCAGAATTTTTTGTATTTTCTGTGGGGGAACGAATTAAAGCAAGATTTACTAGGGCAGTTCTAACCAGAATCAAATTCATCATTAAAGAAACATATGAGAGAAACAGTAATAACATATAAAACGTCTCCTATAATATTAACAGTAAACTTTCAAGTGACAAAGAACTAAATTCACAGTAACCAGTAAATTCAATTTTTTTTCTTTTTCTTATAATTTGGAAAGATAATGAAACTTTGTTGCGCAAATTAAAATGTTCTAGGTAGACCTCAACTCTCATTCAAGCAGTTAAAAGAAAGTTAAGTAATTATCATAAACGAGTCGTATCGCATTCAGAGGATAAAACAAATGAAAATGTTTTAGGTTCTTGATTATTATCAACTGTTTGAATACATGGTGAAGGTCAACCCCTTCAACTAACAAGTTGCTTTTGCAACTACCAYAGGAGAAAAACTTTGGTCATGATCAACATAGAATATTGAAGACATTTTGTATTAGGTGAAGAACAATCATACTAGACCCTCTTGAAATCTTATATAAGTGATTTTGAAATCAATCAATCAAGAAGGTGACTTTGTCAATTTCCTCTACAAACCTATGATAGTACTATTTGGATAGACTTAAGTTAAGGTTTGTAAGAGAATACTAATYGAATCACTATAACTTGAACATGGTTTTCCCTTCCTTTCAATCTTTCAATCCACCTTGAAATAATAAGACAAGTACAAGTTAGGAAAGGTAAATCTTATACTTTTTGAATGGGAGATTTAAGCTAAAAATCTTGCTTAATTATTCTCCTAACGCATATTTTGATGGAAACAACTATCCAAAAAACATTAGATATGGATTAGTGGTGTATAATCTCCATTACATGAACAAATTACATTACTGTTTGAGCAATGAAAAGCACTTATTCACAATGATGTGATAACCAAATATGAGTAGCCATTTATCTAAAAGATTATGTAAATAATTAGTAAGATCACTATGTGATTTTCCACTTATTAGGGTTTATTGCCTTATAGAACTTCCATTTCAATGCATTTCATGGCTTTATTGATCGACATGCCATGTGAAAAATAAAAGCTATGTATTGAAACTTTATACTTACATATGTTTTTATGAGATCTATCGTCTACAAATTGGCCCTTCTTGGGCCTATCTTGAAGCATATGATAGAGCAACCAACAATCTTTATACRCGAACTTGTCCCCTAACTCTTGACGCTGCAAATAGAGGTATGAGTTAGAAATGATGCTTCAAAATAACCTAAGTACGATATATGTAGACAAAATTAAATCACAGGCTAACCATTCTATGCTCATGCTTTAGCAATGATATAGATCATTCGGGATGAAATGAGGTGCCTAAACCACTTTGGCCTTTGAGTCGATTATCTCGCCGCCTTTGACTTTTTCTTGAATTCCTCACTTTTCCAATATTGACTTAACTGGTCGTACACCTCTCGAGACATTCACCCTGGCTTCACTTTTGTTGTGCGAACTTTATTTAACGTATTAGTCATCCGCTTCGGACACACTTAGAAGCCCACATTTTTTGAATTTGCAGAGATTTTGCCGGATCTGAATGGTACAATTGCTACAAAGATGTGAGGGTTACATATAAAAAACTACTATTTTATATGGGGCATAGCAATTAAATGTGTAATTTAATGATCTTGGGAAAAAATATCAAGGATTCAAACTTGCTTACTTCGAACTCTGCAAACCACATCTCCTTAACCTCAAGAGGCAATTTGGTAAATGTGGGAGAGGGACTTACAAACTGGGTGCACATTATATTAGCAATTGACTTTATACAATTTGATTCAACATCAAATCTGTAACATGTAAATAAATAGTCATAATTTGATAAATATTAATGTGAAAAACTAACAAAAAAAGCTTAATATTCAACAAAAAGTGCTTACATTGCACCCTATGTGTGATGCCCACAGATTAGGAAACTCCATCCTAACTCAGGAAAGTCAACAATTTACTCACTCACATGAATTGCGAAAATTAAGAAAATAAAAATCTGGAATTTAAAATAGAAATAAAAAGGGTTTATAAAAGTTTCACCTCACAAACGGTTAACATTCTACTAGTAGAACTGCCAAGTGGTTAACATTAGTTAATTTTTTCCTTTGACTTTCACCTCATAAGGGGTGAACATTACATACTTTTCCACCCTAAAAGAGGGTTAGGCGTAGTGTGCCGGTCCCTCACGCCTCATTTCCCACTCGCACCTTTCATGATCTAGGCTTTACACCCCTTTTCAAATTCTAAATGTTTGAAAATCATTTAACATTTAAAATCACATTTTTCCAAACTTCATTTTTTAAAACATTTTCTTTCTTGGATGCATGATTATGCCCATGCTAGAAAATGGTGCATAATACTATAGACTATATGCACATGAACATGGACCACATGAACTCTGAACTTAAAATTTCTAACATGTCAACACATGATAAATTCACACACTTGAACTAACACCATAAATCACATCAATAAGAGAAATTCAATAACAACAACAATAATAATAATAATAACATAAATGCTCCACAATTGAGGAGAATGTCGGAGTTTACTTACATACTTGAATATCAACAATGAGCTCACATTCAATTCACATAAGAGAAATTAAATCATCACAATAATACACATGCATCACAACTAATGTGGATGTGGAAATTCACTTACTTACTTCAATATAAACCATGCCCTCAGATTCAATTCAGAAACATATGCCTTTTTTTGCTTAATCGTACGAACTTAAATTCCACATTAGATTATGTATAGGCATATTCCATATTTTACCACACTTGTCAATACCGAACACCAAACCTAGGCCATTCAGTTAATTTAAACAAAGAAAATAAAGGATTCACCTTAAATCCTGCAAACCCTAGGTATAGTCTCAAGGGTAAGGTGTAAAGGCGTCAATCACGCTCGAAAAAAGAAGGGGCGCTCTGGGCATGCGAACAGGCAGTGTGCGCATGGTAATGCACCGTGCTTGGGCAAGCTTCGACAACTATTTCGGCACTGTTTCAGATCGAACTTCCAGTAAGTAGATGACAGCGAGCTGAGTTACAGATCTGGACGACACAGTGAGCAAGAAAGGATCTGGCGTCGCTTCTGATCACCAAGCCGAGATGGTTAAGAGGTGCAGCGGGTTGCTCACGTGTAGATCTGGTAAGGATAGAGCAGTAACCTTGAGCACAGGCTTGAGCAGAGAGATCCGGTCGTGACTTGAGCGGCAGGAAATAGATGACCAAGACAAACTGCAAGAGATCTGATGTGGGCAGCGAAAACTAGCAAAGAAGCGTAGCGGGGTTCTTTGTCGCGACAATGGTGGATCTACGAGCGGTGGCCATATGAAGAGGTGATGCGCGGCAGCAAGCTTGGAAAGAGGAAGAGAGAGAGAAGACCGATGATGAGGGGCAAAAACAGAGGACAGAAGAGAAGGTGGAGGGGTGGCGGTAAAAAACAGAGGAGGAGGTGCGGCGGCGGCTGAAACAGAGAAGGAGGTGGCGGCTGTATGGGTCAATGGAGAAAATAGGCTAAAGGAGACGGCTAAAACCCTAATTCTTTTTTTTTTTTCCAATAAACTAAACTTAATCCTTAACCAAAATTTATTTTTGGGTCATTTATCCCTAAACCAACTAAATCCAACTAAATTAATATCGATAGGTTTTCCTCTGGGCGAAAACCAAACATTAAATCAGGCTTTAGGTTTTGAGTAAAAAGAAAATGGGCTCTAATGGTCAAGCCTAAATTAATTAACTAAAAATTATAATTATATTAAACTAACAAAATTTCACATTCAAATAAATATACTTAAAAATAATGTGCAGACAATAATAAATCAGAGAAATAAACTATTTATTTTTAATTGATATATCGAACGTTATGACCTCCAAGTCCTTCCGTTGCAAAATAACCAAAACACTAATAATCATCATAATAAATAAATTAGTGAATTTGGAATATAAATTATATAATTATATAAAGTCCATCAAAACGGAAAAATAAATCTRAGGTATTACAATACCCTACCCTATAAAAAAATTTCGTCCTCAAAACTTGGAATTCACCAAAAAGTTGTGGATACTTAGTGCGCATCTCATCCTCTCGTTCCCAAGTCATCTCTTCAATCGCATGGTTCTCTCCTGAGAAAATTGACTAATACTATGGTCTTCCTCCTCAACACCCTTTCTACCCTTTCCAAAATTTTCATTGGTGACTCTTCYTAYGTCAAGTTCTCGTGAAGGTCCCACGTTTCGTAACTAAGGATATGGGAGGGATCTAAATATATTTCCTTAGCATGGAAACATGAACACATCATGTATGCTTAATAGGGCTGGTGATAAAGCAACCCGATAGGCTAAGTCGTCAATCCTTTCGAGAATCTTAAAGGGTCCAACAAAACGAGGACTCAACTTTTCCTTCTATCAAATCTCATAACTCCCTTCATAGGTGCCACTTTTAGAAAGACTTTGTCTCCAACTACAAATTCTAATGGCTTCCTTCTCTTATCAACATAACTTTTCTATCTACTCTGAGAAGCTTTCATCCATTCCAGAATAATGTCGAACTTTTGGATGTCTAATACTATAAGCTCTGCCGTCAGCTCATTCCCATCCACTACAACCAGACAATCTATTAACGCACTCTCCGAGTTCATGATTTCCCCAAAAAGAGTGGATATACTAAACTGCATATCCAAAAGTGTAAATGGGTTTCGAAGTTTCTCAACAAACGTAGGATGAATAAAAGAGTGGTAGTTGCCGAATCAAATAATACGGTAGCAGGTGTATTACACGCAGATGAGGTGCCTACGTGACAAGTTATTCTTATTGGTATGCTATTATACTATATTAATTGAGTAAATGTGGTATTTGACTAAGAGTACCTGATACTACGTTGGTGCTTCCTTGGCCTATTTCCTTGTCATCATGAAGACATGTGTTTGCATAGCTTTCCTTTTCTTCTGACAATCCTTGGGCAAATGCCCCGGTTCCCCACAGTTAAAGCAAGATGGCTTGCATTAATTTGCAAAAATGTCCCGATTTTCCAGACTTGAAGCACACCTTTTTGCCTAGAAGGCATTCACCAAGATGTTCCTTACCACAACTCGAGCAAGCCTTCTTCTATTATTTATTCGGTTGGCTACCCTYTCTACCTCTTGGTCTTATCTCCTCTTTTGACCACCCTTATTCCAGCCTTTGGAACTTTCACCCCTAAATCCCTGACCACTGGGTTGACTCTTGATCTCCTCCTTACTTATCAATTGAGCTCTCTCTACTAAAAGAGATTTYTTGACAATCTCCCAGTATGTGGAGAGCTCAAAAGGAATTACTGCTAGTTTAATTTGAGACCTGAGTCCCTCTTCAAAATGCTTTGCCCTCCTATCTTCCATAGCCACCAAGTCGGGAGCAAACTTGGCTAATTGAGCAAAATCAGCTTCATATTCACTCACTGATCGACTTCCCTGCTCCAGCCTTATAAATTCCTACTCCTTCTACTACTGCACGCTCTTAGGAAAATATTTATCGTTAAAGGCCTCGATAAACAATTCCCAAGTGAAGGGGCTTGAGTACCCCTCATGTTGGTGCTGAACCATCAGGCACTAGTCGTTCGCCTTTGCTTGGAGCATGTAATAATTCGTGCATCGCATGATAGAGAAAGCTTTTTGAATCTTTGTTAACCACTTCTCAGTTTCCAGAGGATCAATGATGCCAGCAAATGGCGGTGGTGTGAGTCTCTTGAATTCAGAGATCTTCTTGTATTCTCGTGTTTCACTTCTCCTCGACTGACTAGCTTGTTCGAAGGCAGTCATTGCCTGCATAAATGCCTCCATGGTCATTGGAGTTTCTCGAGCAGCACGGGTACTGCCGATCCCTTCATTTTGGGCCTGGACCGCCCTTTCTTGAGCTTGCAAACAGGTAGTATGGGTCATTACTAAACTAGAAAACTATTTTTCCATAAGAATTCTAAATGTATATAACTAACATGGAAAACCAATTTCCATTAGAATTCCAAACATAAATAAAACATCGACTTATAAATATTGAACATTAAATAGTAGTCAGTAATTTAAACTAAAACATAAACCTTGCCAGATGGTCCTGGAAGAAACACTTGTCACATGACCTGATCCTTATGTTTTATAAACTTCCTAAAATATGTGGTTTTCTACAGTGTGCTCTAGAAAAATGGTTTCAAGTCCGGTTGAATGTTTTCAATAGGAATACTCTTCAATAGGAATACTCTTACTTTCTCCTAGATTTTATATCAGCATGATTTATCACATGAATCATTCTGTTCAAACTACATGTTCACTCGATTGACATGAAACTTGGATTTGATTATCATATGGTTGTTTTTATGATTGACATTGATTTAATCATGAGTTCCAAGGTTTTATTGAGTTACTTGTGTGTCAAGCTTGTAATTGAGACAGATTTGGAATGTCTACATAATGTATGATTGAGTACTCAATCGATGACTCTGAATACTAGTCTATTTATAACTCCAAAGTACTGCATTTGGCTCGTCCCCAATGCGAAGACCTCTTGAGTTGCAAGGAAGACAGTGCCAGAATTGCCAAATGGCTAAAACCAGTGGATCACACCTAAGCAATCCGAGACTGTATTTGGCAAACGGTTGCGTCCTATGGTACCCATGGTAATTGTTGGACAGTCGTACCTTCATTAGGAGGTTTAACAAAGGGGGCAGATGACTCCTATAGTTGTGGGCTAGCTAGCTTACTTGTTATTATTCACAGAGTTTTGTTAAAAATTGCATGCGTACCTGGAGAGATAAGGTTGGTAATTCTTGACCCCATAGAGTGAAACTCTTATGGTTAATATTTGATTTTCTTAACTCTGTACTTTGAGTGGAATGTTTTATTAAACTGGGCATGTTTATTTTGTTCCATAACTGAATGRTTTCACAAGTATGATTTTCTAATATTTTCTAAGTGATATTTGTTATAACCAATAACTTGATCTTTTCTTATTCAAACTAAAGTACCACGATTTTTTCAGAATGTTTTCTACTAATATTGTACACCATCACACATGTACGGGACTAACTAAGCCTAACTCGCTCATTTTCCACATGTTTTAGTGACAGGTGCCAACGCTTAGAGAGGTCAAGTGACTTCAGGCATAGAAGAATTTGTTGTATGTAGATTTTGTGATACCTGGAGATTTCTAATCATTTGTAATGGTTAGAGTGTCTGTAATGTTATATGAGAGTTATACTCTCATATTTTGGGGATTGTATTGTGGAGTTTAGTTATTGACATTTGGGGGTGTGAAAATTTTGTAAATTCATATACTTTATTGAGACATTCATATGCTATCTATGGTGTCGATGCTTTGAATGTTGACCTATATTGGCTGTCCAGAGACAAGCTATGCCCGTACAGACCAAATGGCACCTAGGGGAGGTAAGATCATCACATCGATTCAGACGATTCAAGATGCTATAGAAAGATAAGAACAAGATATACAACTTTTATGTTTCGATATTTGAGAGACACAGACGTAATTAAGATCAAAATTTAACGTGAAGTTTCTGCTCTGTTAATGTTAAAGAGGTGTTTGAAGATTTCAAATGGGAAATGAAAAATCCAAAAGATAATAAATGATTAAACTTCTAGAAGCATGATTAATGGTGCCACATCCGGAAGAGATATTGTCCTTGAATATTTCCTACTACTATTATGATTAGTTTGATTCCATATTGTACTAATATGGTATTAACTAGTCAGTTTCCTATTTATTAGGTCTTTGGACTTACAATGTTTGCATTTAGGACAGATGAAGTAATAGATTCATGAGTCCGGAGTATAAACACTTTGGGTTTGTAATACRCGGGATTTTACTTTTTATAATTTTTGTATAGTCYTATGATTATGAGTGCCAACTAGGGTTGGGTAATTTTTTATGTGATTACTATTATTCTATCGTACGTTTAATAAGTATGGAATTATTAACTGAATGAGGGTCCTTGGTTGTTTAGTAGCTCGACTTGTTAGGCTTATTCGTTTTTCATTCGGAAACTAGATTTTTACCTAAAGAAAAGTCCGTAGAGTTTAATCTAATGGATTGGATTAGTTATGAAATGGGAAGGCCCAAAAGGTTGGGTTAGGGCCCAAGTTTGAAGTTTGGGGGGGGGGGGGGAATCTCAATTGGCTTAACGCCGTCTACCCTCCCCAAACCTTACCCACTGCTTACACCTCCTTTTTCGTCTTCTCTTGTCATCGCCTCCCCCTTTACAATCGCTACCAACCCTCCCCACTGTACGCATCGTCTTTTCTTCCCCTGTTGCCGCACCACTGCCATTTGGCGCTGCTYTTTCARCTCTGCCAAGAACAACCTACAGCGATCGGAGATCGCTACTGGAGCCGCGGATTCCTCAAATTTGCCGCCCAGTTCATCGCAATCCCTGCCCAAGGTCATTGCTGTTGATCGCCCATGGTGGACTTCCTTGTCGCCCAGATCTTTCTCCCTTACAGTTCGTGCCATCGTAGCTTCTCTGCTCGTCTGGTACGATCAGGTGCCATTAGATCTGCTTGCCATCATCTGCTCGATTGCGACCGGAGCTTGCTAACCACAGTCTGCCACTGGTTTGCTCGCTGTGCTCGATAGCCGGATCCGTGGCCCAGCGTCCCAAAGCTTGCGCGCTGCTCGTCGACCCTCTGCTGTTGCCGACTAGAAATCGTCCGCTAGAGGTGCTTGACCTTTGCCTTCCAGATCAGCTTCCACACAGAGACACCATCCTCCTTTGCTAGATCAGTGCTGTCCGAGCTCCTTTCGGCTCTATTCCGATTAATAGAGTTGGCCAGGAACAGGATGTTTCTAGGCCATTAGCCGCCTAGGCGACTAGGAGCCCAGACGCCCAGGTAATCAGGCATCGTGTGCGACCAGGGCTATTGCCCTCGCGCTGCCTGAGCGCATGCCTGGGGCGCAATGCCACTTCTGTGACACTTAGAGTTTGTTGATTTAAAGGTGAAAATATTACTATTCGATATTAGAATTTGATGACTTATGTAATTATGTCCTAAAGTGAAATTGTGGGAGAACATAGACTAGGTTTAATACTCGATCTAAAGAGTTTAAGTTGTACCTTTAAGAATGTGATAATTTGGTGATGTGAGAATTAAGTATGAATTAAAAATTGGCAAATGACGTTTATGGAATAAGCGTTAAATATTTAAGCTTGGACAATCGTATTAAATGGACTTTCTTTTGTAATCACAATTAGATCGTTTTTGAGCATATTAACATTAAGAGCGATCGAGGGACTTCGCTTTGCAATTTAAATAAGAATTTTAACGTAAAGGACTCRAAGTAAGTAAATCTTCACCTTCTCACTAACGCATATGTATTGTTGTTATAATTAAATTACTCTTAGGTGAATTGATTGTGTATTAATTCTGAGTTCTATATAAGTAAATTCCCATACCCACCTACTTTTTTCGTTGTGTGTTATGTGGTGACTGTATTGGATTGTGTTATGGAATGTGTTATGATTTTGTTGAATTATTTCACATAATATATATTTCGTACTATTATTATGTTGAATGGTATTTAAATACGATTTTATATAGTTCATGTCATGGGCATGTAGTTATAGTATTTTACATCATTCCTGGCATGAGCCATTCGTACATTTAGAAAATGAAGGGTTTAGGAAATAAAATTTGAAAGGAAATGAAATTTTATAAATGAATTATTATTAGGAAAATGATAAGATTTTGGAAAGGAGTGTAAACCTAGCCATGAAAGATATGAATGGGAAATAGGGTAGGGAGATAAGCAGCGTTCACCTCTTAGGAGGTGAAAAGATGAAAGGAAAAGTTAAGTGATGTTAACCGTATTGCGGTTCTACTGATAGGAAATGTGATCAGGTTCTAAAGAATAATGGCCCATTGCAAACTTAATGGCAAAGCGTTACACTAAGTGAGCTCACAACTTTAATGAAATGGAAAGGTTTTACAAGTTCTTACATTTTGAGATGTAAGTTTTATGAAAGTATTTAGAAAGTTTTATTGAGTAAGTGAACTATGAATTCATAATATAGAGTGCATTTTACGTACATTTATGCATGAGATTTGCTTGTTGAGCTCTACAACTCATTCCATTTCTTTCATTCTGTATTTCAGGTGATGTGTAGCCAGATGGTGCGTGGAGGTCACTTGTGGGCAAGCCTTGATATCCCAAAGTATTATTCAAATAAATTTTAGTGAATAAGATAAATGGTTGACTGGGGAGGTTTTATGTATTGTTTAAGATATTTTTTTTATTGGTTTAACTAATCGTGTTTTAAATTCTTTCAAGCTTCGCAAAAATTTTAGTTTTGATAAATTTTAGGTTTGGTAAAGGATTATTGGAATATATTATATTGTATATTTGTTGGGTTGGAATGCATGTTGTTTACGAGTATTGAAAATGTTTGAGAGCCTTTTGAATATATACTGGGGGTAGTTTATGAAATTACAGAGAAAACTTTGTCAGAAATTTATAACACTTTTTAGTCAAGTGTTCAGATCTCCCTGGTTTCCTATAGTATTTGATATGATTAGGGGTAAGATCGGTAATACTCTCGGCTTAGGACAGTTCCTAATCTAGAGGTGTTACAATCATCTTGGTGAAGGTCTTGGTCAACTGAAAAGGGAAGTTGATGTGGATGTCTTAGGGTGACAAGATAGTTTTGCCACTTGTAAGAGGGTCAAAACATTTGGATACAAGGATGCTTAGAGATTAGGTTCTCGTATAAGAAAGGTTACGAGGACAATGAAATGCAAAAGACAAGTGTATTAGCTAGCATGTGAGGAATTAGACCAAAATAAATTAAGTGCATAGGACAGAGGAATAAATAAACTAAGGAATCCAAGCTACACTAAGTAGTAGAATTTCATATGGTAATTTAAAGAATGATATGGGAGTAAAAAGAGGAAAAGAAGGAAGAAAAGACAAGAAAATCACAAGTAAAAAAGAAAGTAAGTAAGAAAGAAGTACAATTAATTTGGCTAGAGATAACAAGGTGTCACTCGGCCATGCACTTTGAATGCATGAAGACAAACATTTCCATGTAAAGAAGAAGACCTTGAAAAGAGTAATTTTAGTTGGATTCCCAAGAAATCAAATTGAAATTGTGCTCTTTTGGAACTCTTATTTTCGTGGTTTGGTAACGCACGAAGTCAAGTTGACTTCTTATATGATGTAAGAAGAAGAAAAGTTCAATTTGTCATCTTTAGTAGTATTAGGTTGCATGTACAACTAGGAAACTGTATAGACTAATATTGAATAAGAAGGAATCTAGATTTAAATTCAATAAACATTTCCCATAGATCATGCAAAGTGACCAAATTTTTCCCTTTTTATCAAATGGGGCAAAATGAAAATTTTGGTGTGCTACTAGGGTAGAATGGTAATTTCGATTTGAGGTTAAGTTATAAATTATCCTGTCTAATCCTTTTCTACTTTTGACTAAAATTGCTATAATGCTACTAGTTAAGCATAAAAATATGCTTTATGTGAGTAATAAAATGAAAGCCAGTTTTAGGGTTCTACACTATTGTCCATGAAATCGAATTTTGAATTGAAGCTGAATAATTGAAGGGACACAAAAGTTGGTATTTTTTATTTTTTATTTATTTTTTGGGGAAACATAGGGGAAAATTTGCCAAAAGCTAAGCTGAAAGAGTGGCACAAGGCAGCCACGTAGACTGTCAATGCTCTTCGTGAGAATTGAGCACAAGTGCCCTAACTTCTCGAGATTGATGGTTCCATTTTATTTCCTTCTTTTTTTTTTGGTTAAATTGAGGCTTTTCTCTAGATTTTAGATGTTACAAATTTAGTTACAAATTATGTTTTGAAGCGACCTTTAGACCGATGACAGATCTAGTTGGTTGTAGGACCTTGACAATATAAAGCAACAAATAACGGTTAGGATTTTCTATGTTTAAATTCTATATTGCTTGATTTAACAAGAAAAATATGTTGGTTTTGATTTGGTTTCTTAGTCCTAGGACTTGAGGAGCTTTTCCTTATTGCTAAGATGAATCTATTTAGGATTTTGAATCCAAGAGGGAGTGAATTGGAATATGAGTAATGAGTTCATGGCAAGTTCAATTTTGAAGTATGGAGATCTTGAATTTATAGCATAAGTTTCCAAGTATGAAATATAGTATAAATCAATCAGAATATTTATAGCTTCAAGGGAGTAAATAGACCCAACCATCTCAACTTAAAGATCAATTGAAATATAGCACCTAATAGCATATATCAGATTCATCAAAACTCCTCTAACATGCTCACATATCAGAATCATAGTAAATAGATTTTCTTTTCAAGATTCCATCCTCGCCCTCTTTATTTCTTCTTCCTAACTCCCTTTTGCCAGATGATGCATTTATCCCCAATATAATCTTTTTTTGTCGTCAGAAAATGCCATTTATCTCCCCATTTAAAACAAACAAAGCTCATTTTCTTCAAACGAGGGATATATAAGAGGCTATAAGATTAGAACATGGATAACCCCTCTTTTGACTTCCTTTCAGATTTTATGAGATAAGAGCATAGAAATATAGTCAAGTTGTGCAAGAAGTAGACATAAGGAGTTCAAACTAGACAGGGAAATTTAATATAGAGCATTAAAACAAGTTCTCCCTCTAAATTCATAACACTCCCAGTAAGGCTCAATGATAGACCAAACATAATGTCTGCCTAAATAAAGTAAAAGAAGGAGAGTCAACAACATCTCCTAATGTCATTCTTAAGAGGACTATTATTATAGAGTTGTCAAAGAGTGATGAACCTACTAGCCAACCCAATCCCCCATGTAAAATGAATTGGTAGCATCGGAATTTTCTACAGGCTAGCCTAAGCAGGACACAGCTTGGGTAGGGTGGACCATGGTGGAGGGAAAAACCTACCTCTTATGTAAAAGAGAAAAAAGAAAATTTCATTTCCTCCCTAAATTACATTCACTTCTCTTATGTTTTTACTAATCACGTTAGAACCCAGACGTTAGTTACTTCATACCTYCCCTAGCCTAGCTTTTCTCTGCYACTCACTCTGCCTTCCCTCTTTTCGACCTCTTTCTGTCGATCTACTCTAAACAGAGCATTCCATCGACCACCAACTACTCTCTGAGTCTCCCTCGCTATCGGTCGCCATTTGCTGTCAATTTCGCTTTAACAGGTATTAACTATTCTATTCATCAGCAATAGAGATTGTACAGTATAATATACTAACTTTGTTAGCATAGATGAACCCATCCATATGCTCGGTTGTTTTTTGTGTTGAATTCTAGGACTGGAAGTCCTCTAATAAAGGAAACATTTAGTCATAAAATAATGTTTGGTGATTCGATGAATAGTATTGCTTAATAAATATATTATGAAATGTAAAAGATATTTGTTAAAGTCATGAAATACAATAGATATTTGTTTGGTGGATTTTCAGTTAGTTTTGGTTGCTAATGAACTGGTACCACTTACATGTATTGATGGTTGATTATTCAAGRATAACATTAAGTTTGCACTTGGAGATGGGCCACTGTTGTATAATCCAACTTGTATTGATCATCTCATAAATCTTCTTCTTTATCAGAGCTAATTGATTATCCAACCAAAGGAATGTTATTTAATGAAAAGGGTCTACTTATTTTTTATTTAAGAAAAGAAAAGCTTAATTGGCAAGTGTACTCTTAAATGAAGAGTCTCTAGGGTGACAAATAGCTGGGCATCCTAGATAGCCGAAATATCTTGTCCAATCATTCCGTCCAAAGAATCTCATAACGGATATCAGTCACAACTTAACGTTCAATTGTTTTTAAACATAGAAAGAGGATTAATTTAGGAAAGAGATTCTTATGGATTAATCTCCATGTCTCTCTCTTTTCTAATACAGAAGTAGTACAAGGATCTATAGACCTATATTATAATACACAATCAAATAATTAGCCCACATAAGAAGGTTGTACATGATAATCTAAACTTAGAGATTATAACACCCTTAACTCTATCCTTATCCATAGTTCAAAATTTGAATTTTTCTACACTCCCCCTCAAGCTGGTTCGTAGATATCATTCAAACTAATCTTGTTAATACAAAGTTCGTATATAGGTCCGACAAGTCTCTTTGTGAAAATGTGCGCTGCCTAATCCTTGGAAGGAACATGGATCATACGAATAACTCTATCCTTCAGCTCCTTCTTGATTTTATGTTGGTCAATCTCTATATGTTTAGTRCAATCATGTTGTATCGGATTATAGCAATGCTGATTGCAGCTTTACTATCACAATATAATCTCATAGGACTTTGAGGACCTATTTTCAGCTCATCTAGTATTCGCTTAAGCCATAATAACTCATACACTCTTTGTGCTATTACCTTATACTTACCTTCAACACTACATTTTGCGACAATAGTTTGCTTTTTCCTCTGCCATGAAACCAGATTACCTCCAACAGAAATACACCACCCAGAAGTTGACCTTCTGTCCACAATGGACCCTGCCCAATCTACATCCATGTAACCTTCTACTGTTAACTCACCACTTTTTTTGAAAATATTCCTCGTCTTAGTTTATTTTTTGTGTACCTCAAGATCCGTAATACAGCTCCAAGATGCTCTTTCCTTGGTGTGTGCATAAATTGACTTAAAGTACTCACTACAAAAGAAATATCTTATCTTGTATGAGTCAAGAAAATCAATTTCCAACCTTTGGTACTTCTCTCAATCTTCTTTATCGCCATCATCCATTTGTCTAATATTGTGATTAAGTTCAATTGGGACATCCACTGGTTCAGTTCCCATCATACCAAATTCTTTAAGTAAATCCAAATTATATTTCCTTTGAGACATCATAATCCTTTCCTTAGATATTTTCACCTCCATCCCAAGGAAATATCTCAATTTACCGAGGTCTTTAATTTCAAACTCGGTAACTAAGAATTCCTTCGATCTACATATTTATGCATCATCACTCCCAATAATTACTATGTCATCGACATACATAATTAAACCGTAACTCTCCCTCCACTAGTGTGTTGATAAAACATAGTATGATTCCCTTGACATTTGGTGTGTTCGGCTTTTCGAACAACCTTTGAGAAATGATCAAACAAAACCCTTGGAGAGTGCTTCAATCGATATAGTGACTTAAGCAATCGATATACCTTATTCTGCCCATAAGTACTCTCAAAACCTAGTAGCAACTGCATATACACCTCTTGTTTGATATCTTCATTTAGGAAGGAATTTTTTACATCCATCTGATGTAAAGGTCAATCCCTTGTAACCACTATAGATAGCAAAACTCACACTATGTTCATCTTCGCTACGGCTGTGAAAGTCTCAAGGAAGTCAGCACCGTATGTTTAAGTCTATCCCTTGGCAGCTAAGCTTGCTTTGTATCTTTCCATGGTTTCATCAGCCTTATTTTTAATTGTGAACACCTATTTGCACCCTACTAGTTTTACTCTATTAGGCAATGCAATTATCTTCCATGTTCTATTTTTCTCCAATACTCTTATTTCTTCTAGTATAGCCTTCTTCCACTCAATATCATTCATAGCATCTATAGTGCTCCTCGGCACAGTACCTTTTCCAAGGTTAGATAGAAATAATTGATAAGTAGGTGACAATGAGTGATACGAAACAAACTTATTTATAGGATGATTAGTGCTTGATTGGACTTCTTTGCTCATTGTAATGGGCAATTCTTCATCTAGAACCCTTGATTGAGATTCTATATTATGCTCATTTATTTCATGTATCAGACTGGCTTGTGTTAAAACTTTGGTACATTGCTATAAATAAGTCCCTCTCTATTCATCAAAGGTGAGATATAGGTTTAGTTATAGTCTCAAGGCAGTAGACTAGAGTTTTCTAACATAAGTGGTTGATTTGGAATAGGATCTGGAATAGGACACGAGGATTGATAGGATTGGGGGACACAACTAGTTGGACTGGAGATACATCCCAAAAATAAGCTTCATCTAAATTCTCCCCCTGATGTGAATTTTTGGGAAATAGGGTTGATTGTCAAAGAATGGAACATCGTAACTGACAAACATTTTCTTCGTGATCAAATCACTTGTAGCCCGTTGGGTCTGAGAATAACTAAGGAAAATAGTTTGAATAGCTTTAGGATCAAATTTGTTTCGACTTTTGGCATGAACATGGACAAATGCAAGACAACCAAAAACTTCTGAGGGGAATAGAATAGTCTATATGTGACACGGGGAATGTCTTGTAGAAGACACTCAATGGTGTTTGAAATTTTAAGACCCTAGATGGCATATGGTTGATAAGGAATGTAGTAGCAAAATTGGTTTCCCCCCAAAATCGTTTTGGTAAATATGTAATGAACATAAGTGTCCTAGCAACCTCTAGTAAATGGCGATTTTCCTTTCAACAATCTCATTTTTGCTGTGGGGTGTCAACACATGATGACTAATAAAGAGTTCTTTTTTCAAGAAAGAATGAAACTAGAAGAGTATAGAAGTATTCCTTCTTATTGTCGGTACGAATCATTTGGATTTTTGTTTGGAATTTTGTTTCAATCATCGAATAGAATGTCTGAAAATTGAACTTACGTCAAATTTATCTTTCATAAGGCAAACCCAAGTTAATCTAGAATGATCATCTATAAATGTGATAAACCAATGAGTGTTTGATAAGTTAGAAATTCTAGATAGGCCCCAAACATCACTATGAATGAAAGAAAAAGGAAATGAACTTTTATAAGGTTTAGAACGAAAAACAGAACATTGGTGCTTAACCAACTCACACACTTCACATTGAGAATAGACAAACTTTTTATTCTTGAACAACAAGGGACATAATTTTTGTAGATAAAGGAAACTAGGATGACCTAAAAGTTGATACCACAACTTGATTTCGTCCAACATAGAAGGAACTTTATTTACTACTAGAACTTGTTCCTCATGAGGATCTGTATCCTCAAAATAGTAGATCCACTTGCTTCTCTAGCACACTCGGTCATCCTCCCTAAACCAAAAATCTTGAAATTCAAAATGAGTTTGGAGGAAAAATTTAGCAATACAATGGGTGTCCTTTGTGAATTTACTGATCGAAACTAAATTACGAGATAAATTAGGAACATGTAAATACAGAGGGAAAATGGAGATGTTGAGGTAGACGTATAGTTCCTTTTCCAGTAACCAAGGACAGTGAACCATCGACAATATGTACGTTTTGATGACCAAAAGTTTGAAAATAAGATGTAAACAAAGTAATCTATCTGGTCATATAGTCAGATGCACCGGAGTCTATAATCTAAGGGATATTACCTCTAGAGTAGCCATGTAGGCAAAAGACTTAGTAATAGTATATGGAGACGATTTATTGATAGGTTGATAGAGTCAATCAAATTTCTCCTTGGAGAAAGAAGCATAGGTAGATTGAATTTCGAATCTAGTAGTGTCAGCTTGACCTGAACCAGTAGCAGTGTCCTATTGAATCTTTTTTGATTGGGACCACAGAATAGGAGATTAGTTGGTTATCGTGTAATAACTAGCATGTCTCCTTTATGTGTCTTGGGGAGCAGCAATGCTCACACCAGAGATTAGCCTTCTGGTCAATCGTCCAAGTAGCATGCTTGGATGAATTTCCAGCAAGGGCTGTGCCTTAAGAGGTAACTTCTCRGTATTAGGGTGATATCTTGTCTAGTCATGGCTTCTTTACAGTACTCCTTCCTACGAATATAAGAAAATACCCCCAAAATAGACGGCAAACTCTCTAGTCCTAGCACACACACTTAAACAACACCGAATTCTGGAACTGAGCTGCATCATTGGTGCACTCCCATTCAACAATAGAGAACTGATAAAGCTCTTGCTAAAGAGTTCTCAGTTGATTGCAATACCGAGTAACATCTCGGTTTTCTTCATGAACATCCTTCAAATTCGTCTTCAAAGCAAAGGCTTGGGTAGCATTGCAGCAACTGACTCCCATATTTCCTTAGCTATTGCGAGGAAGTGATAGACTTGGCCAATCTCAGGCTCCATAGAGTTTATCAATCATGGCATTCTCAATCTCCCAAATAAAACGAGCTTCTAAATTATTCGAACTAGGGATTTTAACTGTACTAGTTAAATAATCTATCTTTCCTCATCCAATAATGAATTTTTTACAGCTTGAGACCATTAGAGGTAATCCAATCTGATTAATTTGTTGTGATGATCTGTAACGAAGGATTTTCAGAGGCACTAGGTGAAATACGAGCTGATGGAGTCTTTCTAACTGAAGTGGAGGTGTTGATATGGGTGGTGACATTGTCAGAAGTATTGTTTGACATTGTTGGTTGTAGAAGATGCAATTTTTCAATGTCCACAGATAAATTCAGGAACCAAGGTTTGGCTCTAATACGATAAATGCAGGAAGAGGATTAATTTAGGGAAGAGATTCTTACTGATCTCTGTATCTCTCTCTTTTCTAATAGAGAAGTAGTACAAGGATTTATATACCTACGTTATAATACACAATCAGATAGCTATCCTACCTAAAAGATCTGTACATGATAATCTAAACTTAGAGATATACAACACCCTTAGCTCTATCGTTATCTGTAGTCCAAAATTCGAATCTTTGTACAGTTTTGGCTGCCAAAAAATAAAAAGTCAAAAGGCTTATGAGTATAATTGAAAGTGACAAGATTGCAAGTTCGAAATATGAAAACAAATATATATATGAAATTGAAGTACTCTAGCAAATTTTTGAAACATCATTTCCCAAAGATGTTTGATAAATAAACATGGAAAAGGTTATTGAGCTTCAAACATCAAAACATGAAATTCTAAATGCAATTAATAAAAGTTTCAAAAATAAACTAAGTACTAAACCTAGTAGACAATGAAAACCATTGTATATAGCCTAGTGCCTACTCAAAGCTTGAAGATTCTACTCGATGGAATCTTTCACTTCTTCTTCTTTCATCAACTCCTTCATCACTAAGTATCCTTCTAGCTTGAGATAGCTGAGCGATGGTTGTCATAGGCTACACTTTGTTCCAAAAATTGTCAAATCTTACAAGAACAACAAGAATGCAAGTTTGATAACTAATACAACTCATATCATTGTCAAAATCATATCTTAAAGACTTTAAACCCTATTGGGTGATCTTGTATGAAAATATCTTTTACTTATTATTGTTTTAATTTATTTCTTCAAACATTTTTTCTCATCCTTCCGAAATTTATTGTGCTTGGTATGTGTTTGATATTTTTCTAAAAGATTTGAAAGATATAGATTGTGGCCATAATTTTCGAAATAGTTGCCATAGCCTAATACAGCTCCTCTTGGGTGATTTTAATAAGTGATTAATTGAACTCAAGGAGAGCCATGATATTTTCACATATTTATCTTGAAATAAATTAAAAATATTTTTCAAATAGGGAAGATTGTTTAGGAATGGATTTGCAAACAACGTGGCATTACAAAAATTCATCTTGATGAACTTATCATGTACATCAAAGAATTTAGAAAGCGGAAGAAATTATTCGATCCATGATCTATGCCTTAGAAAAGAGAAACAAAGGTATTGCCAACAAAAACAATAAGAACAACTTTGCCATTATTAAGTCAAAAAACTTTTGGCAAAAGAATATTCTTCTATTTGGAATCTCCTATTTGTAGGCATTATATTTCCTATTCTTAGCCCTATTTAAACCAATTTGACTTCTCCTATTTCGTGATTCCTACAATATTACTTTTTTCTTTTTCAAAATCTTATAGTAAAATATTTTTAAATAAATAATATTATTTTATACCAATATTAATGATTATTTTTACTTTGGAAAAAGTTATTTTAGGGACAATAGAATATTTGTGATGACCTACCCTCCCCTAGGATCCGACTAGGAGGAACGGGCGTCYCSTGTCTCTCGCCAGCAAAAAGTCAAATAATCAAAGCATCTAAAACCTTCAAATATGAATTAAAGTTTGAATACAAAAACTTCCAAAAAGAATATCGAAATACAACTTTGAATAATTTATAGTCCAAAACATAAAAGTACATCTTCAAATCATAAGATATATTCATGCGATTTGCTCCTAAGCTCAATTTCTTCTGGTACCTCTAGTAATCTGTACTTATCACTAAAACCTAGGAGAAAAATAGTGAGCTAGACTCAATGAGTCTCAAGGTGTGTGTGATATGTAAGTTATAAAAATATTTAAGTGTGTATAATTTATCTGAAAACATAACGAATGATCAAAATTCAAAAAAACTCGATAAATTGCATAAAAATAGTTAATGCTTAAAGCATAGTAAATATCAAATTGCAAGCAAACAAAAAAAAAAGTGCCAAATTATAATAAAGAGATTTCTCGGTAGCAAAAACTGAATATATGACAAAAGGGTGTAAGAATCATGGTAGAGTATTACCCTGTTATCACCTATCTGATTAGGTGGATTACTAGCCTTACTTCCACATATGAGCATGCAAACCATTCAAAACCACAAAACAAAAGTACTCACTAGCTAGGGTACACCGATTGGTCAATCGATGATCAAACCTCCTAACCCTGGGCACGAGCATCTATCACAAAAGCACGGGGCCTATGATGCAATCGTCTGCCTGATGCATTCATGGTCTACTACTTGGATAACCACCCGCTAGGCCTTATGGCTACTAGACGACTGACACTACTTAATTTAAGATGTCCTCGTACTTGTGACTAGCCAAACATTGTACTTTACTAGTGCAACTAGCCCCTTGAGACAATCAATAGAGTACTCGTCGCCCACAAACGGATCCACAATCACAAGTCCAAAATCACAAGGTTCACAATCACAATGTCATAATCTAATTCAAGTCTCAATATCAAATCAATAGTCCTTTCAAAATTCAGAATGAACTGGAAAATTGATATTTAAGTCAATCAATACAGACTTGTAATCTGAAATATAACAAAGCCATTATTCAGAAATCGTAATAACTCATGATTTAATAATGCTATGACCTTGATTTTTAGCTTGTTTTAAATCTAAGATGCAGAACTATAATATAGTATGATCAAATTCAAATTTCTGCAACTCATTCTAAGGCAAATCAGAATCGAAAATAGAGCATAACAAATTGCAACAAAATTTCTAGCAATATGAAAGTTGTTTATACTTTGCTGGCAGCCTATAATGGAGATGTCCTAGTGTTTTTATCAGACCTCATCTTCTACTAACTCAAATTAAGTTAAATTGGTCTTACAATGTTCCTAAGACAGTAAGATTTCTTACCACAATCAACTCAAAAAAGTAGGTAAATCATAGGCTCGGGTTCAGTGTCTAGGGATTTTGCAAAGTCCATAACTCATGATTTAATAATGCTATAATCTTGATTTTTGGCTTGTTTTAACCTAAGATGTAGTACTATAATACAGTATCATCACATTCAAATTTATACAAGTCATTCTAAGGCATATCAGAACCAAAAATAGAGCATAACAAATTGCAACAAAATTTCCGGCAATATGAAAGTTTTCTATGCTTTCTTATACTTTGCTAGTCACTATCATGCTAATCACATCAAATTTAAGTCTTGCATCCATAAAATCAGTAGGCATGCTTAATCACCATAGAAATCCAATTTAAAAGTCATGTTCAACTACCTAAGAAGTTAGCAATTTCAAGACCATTATCAAACCTCCCAACAGCTAGCATATAATTCTAATACAAACATGGTTGTAAACTTAGTATAATTAATCTAGTTAAAGCTGAAAAATCCTATACATGCTTGGATAATCAAGAAGTGAAAGTGCTAACCTTGAAAAATAAAGAAGAAGAGGATGTCTTGAAGAGATTCTTGTAGGCTGTTCACGGTTGAACAAGATAGAAAAGATACAAGACCAATTCGGTCAAGAAGGCTAGAAGAAGGAAAAGAAATGAAGTGTTAAAGGATTATGATCATTCTTKCCTTACTAAAAGATCACCAGTTGAAGGAGAAGGGAGGCGGCTATCGATCAAGAGAGTTGTGGTGCAAGGCAGTGGGTGGTGGTGAGGGGAGGCTGAGAGAGAGGGTTGACAGGGAGTTTAGAGTTTTGTGAGCTCTCACAAGAGAAATGGGAGAAGAGAGTGTGCCATCTAGGGGGTATAAATAGAAGAAGGAAGTTAATTTCCCTTCAAGGGAAAGAAATAAAAAAGCTTCCCTAATAAGATTTAATAAAGGCTTTTAATGTAAGAGAAAATTGGCTTCTTCAAGAAGTTAATTCAACAAAAACGTTGGAGGAAAATGAAGGCGAATATCATCCACGAGGAATAGGCAAGAAGAAGAAAGAAAATGAAGGGAAAAGAAAATAGTCAGGATTAATGGGTTGGTCAAAGACCAAATGGGTAGGTTTTCATGCATTCCTAAAACTTAGGCAACCTATGCATGCATGCYAAATGGGTAAGGTCTTCATGAATTGGCTAATTCAAATTGAGGCCATTATAGTAAATACACTAGGATTAGGAATTAATTAATATAAGTGATGAGCACACTTCCCAAGAAATGCTCGGGTTTTCCAATAGAGATAAAACTTCCTACGGCTCAATTCTAAAACTAAAATACGCTAATAAGGAACTAATTAATTAAATAATACTAGACTAACCTAATTATTATTGTAAATTTCTAATTCCCGATCATGTACTCGTTTCTACGCAATCATAATTAGATATCTGGAAATCAAAAAAGCCTGGAGTTTACAACAGTAAGGCAAACAAGTATTAGTCTAGTCAATTGTAACAAATTATAGCATCCATAAAGGTAAAATTACAATAAGATATTATTGAATTTTCCTACTGGTTTACAAAGAGTTACTGAAAATTTTCTTCTCAAGCAACTACATTGGTAAAGTAGGAAACGAAATGAATTGATTTGTCATCATTTAATGTATTGGATATATATATATATATATATATATATCATTTTGGAGGAAGACTTGATTGATCCAAAATAGTTTGTCATCATTATATATAGTTAGAACTACGCATGTAAGTCTTCTCAAGCAACTACTGTTTTGGATCAATCAAGTAAATTCTAAGTATTTAAATGTGTATATAAAATAATTTGTGGTTTTGAAGGAAGACTGTAGTAAGTTTGGGATCATTTAATGATATATATATAAAACAGTTTGGATCAAGCCTACGAATTGATTTGTCATCATTTAATGTATTCACTATATATATATCATTTTGTTTCCTACTTTACCGATATAGTTGCTCGAATGATCATTCCGGTAAATTTTGGAGGAAGACTTGATCGATCCAAAATAGTTTGTGGTTTTGAAGATGATACATTTCAAACACTATAGTTGTCATTAGATTCCCTTCATATACGAGTGACTTAATTAAGATTTTCAAGAATTTGTTTGTCATAGATTTCAAGTGTGTAGTTCTAACTCCATATTAGCGAATGGATAGGTCATAAGTTGAGAGACGTTATTAGTAAAAAATGATTATTTGTCAAAATATATATCTTTTAAGTTATCAATCTATTAAACTCAATTAAAGGTACAATGTTTCACATGTCTATCTTAAAATAAATTAAAAAATTATTTGATAGCAATTGCAAACAAAAGCTAGAGGAACAACTTCACATTTGTTATGCCAAAATATTTTGATATACAATATTTGTCTAATCAGGACCTCTTATTTTCGGGCAACATCTTCCCAATTATTTGCCTTATTGAAACATATGTGGGCTCTCCTATTTAATGCCACCTACCATTTCTTTTTATCTCACGTTTAATATCTTACCATAAATTATTTTAATTAAAGGAAATATATTAATTTATACCATTTTTGATGATTTTTAACTATAGAAAACGTTATTTTTACACCTCTAATGAGTACCTTTTACTTTGAAAAACATTATTTATAGCTTTATTAAAGATCTTTTTACTTTGGAAATGCTATAAGTTTTGGGGATGATATGACTTAAAAGCAAATATGTATTAGAGTAGTCATAGGCTACAAACTATAGCCTGCTATACTAAAATATTGTCAAAGTTGCCTACTTGGATACAAATAGTAACTGAAAAATATTTTCCTCAAACAACAACAAAATATTTTTTTTTTTTTACTTGATTTCAGATTAGATGATGAATTTAAGCTCATAACTTAATATAGTTGTATTGGATTATGGACATACTGCAGTGGAGCTTTTGTGCTAGTTATATATGGAGATCAATTTAATTTGGTAAATATATGCTTACAAATATTAAAATCAGTTGGACTCCGATTATTCCATGATTTATGTTGAACTGGAATAGTCCTTATAATTGATGTTTACATAAATCTCTCATCTACAAAATATATAAGAAAACAAGAGAAATATATAACAATATATTAATCTTATAAATTTAATAAGACAAATATTACAATCTCTGAAATGTTCTTGTGGCAATAATTTAATTCATTAATTCTTCCCCTTGGAACTTTTCAAGGACTTCGCWGTTTTATTTTGGGATCTGGAGAGAAATTTAGTGCTCTTTCTTCTCTCAATTATTTGACATTAATACGAAATTTTGGACCTCTTCCTCATATGTTTTGGCCCTATTTATAGGCAAATCGAATTGATTTGATTGGTCGAAATCACATTTAGAAGCGATATGACATTACTTGATTGACCAAACTGCATCCATGAGTCCATTGGTTAAACCTTCTCATTCTTGACACATATAATCATTTTATTGATCGAGATGTCAAATACTTCATATTTTTAATGGAAGTATTTAAAATTAATTTTAATTATTTAAATGAGTTACGAAAATTTACTTTTGTAAAATTTCCATATCTGCAAATTTCCTCCTGGATCTCGTTCACAGGTACAACTCGAAGATAGATTTTGAGTAGACAAGTTCCAAATCAATTTCYACTTACGCCACTTGAGTTAACATCGTAGGTCCAATAACTTTATGTTTTTTCCTTGAACCTTATTTAAGATATTTATGCCCCTTCATTCTTAAAATAGTAAACCTTTTTCTTTCTTCAATTTGCTAGCCTTGCCCTCTTTATCCTCAATTTGTTGGGCCTGCCTTCAATTTTTTGTTGTTTTTTGATATTTTCCCCTCTTTTTCTTTTGTTTTGCCACTTTTGTTTCTTTTTCTTTTCCTCTTTGGGCTGGCTGAAGATGTGGCCGAAAATCACCTTTTTATTTGCTTTTGTTTGCTTTTGTTTTGTTTGTCTGGCCCATGATTCTTTAGTTCTTCCTCTTCGCGGGGCGACTGAAGGTTTAGCTCAGATTAGTGTGGCCCAGGTCCAAGTAAGAATGTGCTCCAACTGCAATTTATTTCCTTGGGCTAAATCTGGTTCAGCAATCATCTTCTCGAGCCTGCTTGGAAGCATAGCCCAATTCTATGTTGCCCAAGCTCTTGTTTGCGTTGTTTGGTCTTCTTCTCTTTCACCGGTCGGTTCGGACATGGTAGTGGGCGGCGAGCAGTACGGAAAACTGATTCCAAAGCAGTAATGGCAAGCCAAGGTCCAAAGATAGACTAGCGACGGCGAATAGCAACTCCCCTCCTCATTGCAGCTTGCAGCGGTGACGATGGCTCTGAGCAACAAGGGGCATCGTCGGAATACTCGGCCTTCTATTTTCCAGCGATGGCCATGTTGATGGGCAGCAAGCGGCGTTGGCGACCAGAAGAACCTTTCTACCTTCTGCATCTTCTGGCAGTGGCCACGGCAACAGGAAGCAAGCGCCGACGGTAACCAGAAGAACCTTTCTGCCTTATTTTTCTTTGCTGCTTGGATGTTGCGACGGCGATGGGCAGATGTATGGCTCTTTGTTTGAAAGTCTTGGACAAATTGAGAATAGTGATGAAGACGGCAGCCTAGATGTTGCCGCACTGGATAGCGCAACAGATGGTAAGGGGAGCTTGACCATAGAATAGTCGTTGTCAAATGCCAGGAGCATCAGGAGGGTATATAGGCATACTTGAGCCATTGATGGTGTCATTGTATAGCAGGCCTGATATGAGCAAATTAAGCCTGCAATCTTGTCCTTCTCTCTTCTTTTCGATGAACCAGAGCAACATAAAGGGGCTTGCTGTTCACCATCTTGCTATTCATCTCAGCAAGAGCTCTAGAAGCTTCTTCTGGAGTTGAGCAAGCAACATATCCAGACCTTCTGCTATAGCGACGTGGGTGGAGGCCACACTATGTATCTGATTCTGCAGTTCTTTTAGTCCGGGATTACTCTGCCCAAAATCAATCCGATATGGCCTAAAATAATGCAGATGAAGCCGAAGACCTTGAAGAGGATTTAACCCAAATATTCCTTAAGACGTCCGCGCAGTAGTTCTACGTCTTCTTCTTCTAAAAAATATTTGTTCTCAGAAGCAATCTTAGAATTACTGTAACCTGGACATGATTGGAATTTTGGGCCTAATTCTAGTCTCCTTCTTTTTATGTTTGAATTCGGCTTAGTTTGGGAAAAACAAGGCCCAATTTTCCCTTCGTTTGAGTTAGGCTTGATTTGGACTGTTTCTTTTTATATCCTTTTGGTGTTTGAATTGGGTTTGTGGCCAGGCTTTTTATATCCTTTTTCTCGACCCATAACTGACTTTGGGTTTGGATCTTCGATTCATTTTTTTTTCTTTTGGGCCACTAGATTGCTGAGCCCTAAATCACTCTCTTCGCATCCTGTTTTTTGGCTTTTTTTTTTTCTTTTAACAATGTTGCTTTTCCCAAATATTTTTTAACTCTCTTTTTCTCTTTTCTTTTTCCATAGATTTTTTTTTTCCTTTTTTCTCTTTTCTTGACAACTTTGACATCCTTTCTTCTTTTTTTTTTTTTCGAAGTCTCGACATACTTACTCTTTTGAATTTTTTTTAAATGTCATGCAACTAGAAATATCTAGCAAAATGGAGATCAAAGATTTTGAAAAGTCAAGGCCATACATTTTTATCTCAGACGATCGAAGGAGATCTCAATTTAAACCAATGACTTTGGATGTTCTCTTGGTGGCATCAAAATGCTTAAATGAGCATCGATCTTCCAACAAGGCGAATTTTCACATTGGTGGATGGTCTTCATCATGTTCCAAGGAAGTAGTAGACTCATCCTCCATCTCATCAAACTGAAAAGTCTGGCTGTTGTTGTCTTCAACTCATAATGCGAATACAAGTTCCAAAAATTTCTATCTTCCTTTGCAAATTGCAACATCGAAAAGACTTCTTGGAATGCCCCCATTACGAACTTTAGCAAGACTACTTATACACGAAACTACTCAAAGTGGTTGGAGACTACTCTTGTAAAACATAAAAAGCTACTTCATGACATGAAAATATATGATGTTATTTATGCTTCTTTCTTTACATAGGATCACTATAGCCATGTCATGCATGTCTTTTGCAAACTTTGGTGTCCCTCGACAAACACATTGCACACTTTAATTGGCGAGTTATCCATTTCACTTTGGGACTTGAGCAGTCTTGGTGTCTTCTCATTCATGGCTCATTTTACGATGATGTGACCCTTCAACTAAGGAGCTTTACGAGACTAACAATGAAGGCAACTACTTTCTTCCTCAAAAGTTGTAGGTTTCTTTTTTTTTTTTTTTCTTTTTGCTTTTGGAAGGCTTGCAATTGGCGACCCACCTAGAGTTTCCTTCAACGATTGAGTCCAGTTTTGGTTTAGAGGACCAACTAGATACACACTGCCTCCTCCAAGAATATATAACAGGCGAACTGCAGTGAAGCTGAGGATATTACGTAACCCAATGGGTATCGTCAATAGTACTTTTTTGAAAGTTGTGGAAGGAGAAAGAGAACTCTTCAATGTACTCAATATTCCAAAATCTTCGAGAGGGGAAGTATACTTGGCTGCATTTTTATCTTGTTGGATATGTAAATTCCTTCTTTTGGTGTCTTTAAGGTGGCTAGCCTTATGTCTTTCGGGCGAATTTCTCACTTACTATACCAACTTTGGCTAATATCTACAATAGCTTGAGCAATGTTTCTTTATATGCATTTCTGAAGGAGTGTCGTGCAACATTCTCGATTAATTATGTGAATATGTGGATTGATCAATACTTTGGCACCCATCACGAGAGTAATAGCTGCACTTTAGTTGCACAGATGGTTAGGTTCCATGGATAGAAGATGACCAAGTCTATCTCTTTTTGGAAGCACAAACAATTTTCAGACATGTGGATCCTTCTTCCATAAATTGTAATTGTATGTTGGCGACTTCAAGCGATCTTTGGCAAATAATGGGTCTTTATCATCGACTTGATTCGATTACTTTGTTAGTTTATGTTCTAACATTTTGAACCTTCAGGATATCACGTATTTGATAGAACCTTGCAGTCTGCAAGAAATTTGGATTTTGACAAGATGCTCTTGGCAACTTGAGGGAGAAATCTTATTCGCAGACATTAGAGGATGTGCCTTGGCTTTGGAAATCATCTGCTTACCTTAAGACATGCTCTTTACCTGTACTTCCAGRGAAGATGTCAAAGCCACTTGCCACAAAAGAATACAATACTTGGTGAGATTCTCGCTCGAGAAATTGCTAGAGTTTCTTCTAAAGGAAAGAGTATGGCGATCTCTAGTCCTCTAAGACCTTCTTCTATTGGCGGCATTGGTGCTACTTCTAAACAAGCTGCAGCTCTTCCAAAGAACAAGTTATTTTTGCACATTCCTACATTGAAATTTCAATCTGGAGTTGTGGGTTCTTCTATAGCTGGCAAGCAAGTTGATACACTTTCTAGTGAAAGTGGAATGATGAGACATTGAGCGAGATCGTCCATGGAATCACCCTTTGAAGAACTAAAAGACATTAGGTGGTGCTATTATTTCTTGTAGCCTTTTGGAAGGAGTATCTAGTTCGACTATGTCTACCTAGGTTTTGGCAATTCATGTAAGTATATTACTCTCAATATAAATACATTTAGCTTTAGACTTCTTATTCTTTGATTTTTATAGTTAGAGGCACTTGAGGGTTCTTTGGATGTGGATGAAATCCCTCGTCTTATGGACGGGATTGATAGCGGCTTGCCTGAAATCAAATTGTGCCAAAATGACGGCGATACGACTCAATCCCTTATCATTGATCTGCCATTGACTAGCAACCCTATTGGCAAACCAATTAGCATACGTTTGGAGGCAAGTGGTCCATCTTTACCTTTATGCAATGAAAAAGCAAGGCCTTCTTAGGGGCAATCTGTTGATGCTGTCATTTTTAAGTTCTAAGAGATCAACATCCTAAAGGCTGGCCAACTTCCATATCTTCAGTTCATGTTGTGACAATTTGCAGAAGAGCTTTCTTGAACACCAATCGAGTCCATTTTTTCTATTGAAGAGGAAGTACTTATAGTTTTTTGGCGAAATAAAGATGATGAATGTCGTTCATCTTTTTAGCTATGGGAAATAGCTGGTTAGTATTTTTGAGAAAGCTCGCAGATATGACTCTTTAAGGTCCAAAACTTGCGACATGATGACTAAGGAAGTGCATTTTAGGTCATATTCTAAAGCTAAATCACAACTTATGGAGCTTAAGATAAGCCAACAAGCGAAATCTACTAAAATCGACGACCCACAAAGGGAATTTCATACTATTAAGGAAAGGAAGAAGGAACTCCAAGCCCAACCTAATGCCATAGAGAGACATTAGCAAGTAGTGTCCATGAGCTTCCATAAAATCCAAGAAGAATTGAAAAATGTGGAAGTTGTTTGTTGCACCAAGAAAGAAGAGGTTGTTGTCATCAAAAACACCCTTTTTAATCTAATAAGGCTATGAAGAATTTGGAAGATATGAAAGAGCTCGTTGAATCAAGCAAGCAAGAAATAATTAACTTCAAGTTCAATGTTTGAGAATTTGTTTCCTGCCCCCTTCTCAAATACTTGTTAACATATAATGAATGAATAAAATATGCATTTCTTCTTCCATTATTTTGTTTATCTCATATTTGCAAATTGTTTACTCAATTAGGGACTATCTAGTTTGTTATGTTATGACTGAACTTAGAAATTAACTTCTAAACTGCCTACCTATCCTTTAAAAAGAATCAAGTCAAAACGTAGTTAAAAGATGTGAAAGAATCTATAGGGAGACATAATTTAAACTCTTGCAGGCCAGGAGTATTCATATTTATCAATTTAGACTTGTTAGAGTGTTTAGAAGTTTTACCATATGCAACACATTTGGTGGTTGTTCTTCGTAGTTTTAGCTCATGTAGGCTAGGAGCAACTTGAGTTTCGTTTGAGACATTTAGGCAGTTTTAACTCTTATCAAAGAGCATGTGTAGTTTAGGATTTTATACTAAAGACATGGTGATTTTTTTTTTTAAACATTTWTGCATAGTAGCAATTTAAATACTTTCCATTGATGAGTCCATTGCTTAATCCATCTTTGTCAACAAGCTGTATGAACCACTTGAATACACTTTTTGCACAACATATGCACTATCCCATTTTGTTGTGAGTTTCTTTATCTTTTGAGTATACATGATTAGCTTTCAAATTTCGACCACCATGTCACCAACTTGAAAAGAACGAGGATGAACTTTCTTGTTAAAGTCTCTGGAGATATGGGCTTGATAACACTCTGAATGTTGTTGCGCTTCCAACCTACTTTGATCAAGTGCTTCTAACTTTTCAAGATGTAAGCATGCGTTTTCTTCTTTTGTGAGCCTTTCTTGGACAGCTATCCTTAACGAAGGTAATTGACAAGGAAGAACTACTTTTAACTCTCATTCTTTTATGGCTTGTGTTGGAGTTCGAAATGATGTTCGATATGCCTATAGAGCTTCTCCAATTTTTAGATGCCAATCTCATTTTGACTCGTCAATAACGTTTTTCAACAGATTGCAAAAAGTCTTGTTAAAAGCTTCAACTAATCCATTAGTAGTTGCATAATACATTGAATGCGAAAAGACTTTCCATAATGTTTGTACGAATGAAGTCAACAATGTTATACTTTTTGACCTCCCCTACCACCAAAACTTTGGTCCATTTTGAGAAATAATCCATTGCTGCTAAGATGAACACATGTCCAGCAGATGACTTTGGCCCAATGGCCAAGATGCATGTTGGATGCAACGGTTCTGGTGGCTAATTGATGTAATTGCGGTGAATTAGACAAGCCTGACATTTACAGGCGTATTCTAGGCAATTTTTAACCATTGTAGGCTAGTAATGTCCCATACATTTAATCTGAAAATATAGTTTGGGTCGGATTGTTATGAGCATTATAGATACCAGAATAGAGTTCCGCTARTACTTGTATTGCTTCATCTTTTCCTAAACAACATAAGAAGACCCCTTCAAATGAATGCCGATAGAGGATATGTTGGAAGTAAACAAACCTTGGAGCCTGTCGCCGGATGTCACTCTTCCTATGTCGTTCTTCAGGCAAGATACCATAAGAAAGGTAATTGATGATTAGTTAACGCCAATCCTCCTTATCAACATCTCTAGCTGAAGTAACTTTAGTTGTGCTATAGACATCTTTTCCTTCGTCATCTTCATCTTCATTTTTTGATAAAGGAGGTATAATCCAATTTTTGAAAATTGATATTTGATTTTGTAGATCCGGCAATGAGAGGACATAAACTAATTTTGCAAAAGCATCCACCTATTTGTTTTAATTCCTTTGTAAATATTCTATAGTTGCATCACCCAAACATTACATTTTTTGTCTTGTATACTTGCAATAAGGAAGGAGTTGGGGTTTCTTTACTTCATAAACATCAATGATTTGATTGACTATCAGTTTCAAATCTCTATAGATCTAAGTTGCAATTCTTGCATTTCCATAGCTATTTCTTGCCCAAGAATGAGAGCTTGATATTAGGCAATATTATTTGAACATTGTTGAGTTAAAGAGAAAYAATATGGCAGGATATTGCCTTCGGGTGTAATAAAGATCATTCCAATTCCAGCTCCATTTCAATAAGAAGCTCCATCAAAATATATCTCCCATGGTGATAAGACTTCAACTAACAAACATTTTCATCTGTAAAATGATCAACCGAGTCATGTTTAGCAAGTAAGGAGTGATTAGCCAATAAATCTGCCAAAACTTGCCCTTTCATGGCTTTTTGAGGGATATAAATCATCTCAAATTGTTGCTACTACAGATACCATTTCACAGCGATCAAAACGAATAGGTTTACTCATTACATACTTGATCAGATTTGCTTTCAAAATGAGACGCACTGTATGAGCTTGAAAATAGTGTCTTAGCCTCTAGATTGCGAAGATGAGAGCCAAACAAAATTTTTCTATCGGCAAATACTTCAACTCATTTGGAGTCAGCATTCTACTCAAATAATACAAGGCATTTTCCTTTCCTTCCTTATTTTRTTGAGCAAGCGAAGCCATGACAGAACATTCTCGGGTAAAGATGTAGAGCAACAAAGGCTTTCCTTATATCGGCACAGCTAAAARGYGAGATTTTACCAAGTATACTTTTATACTTTTAAATGCATTGCTACAAGATTTAGCCCAATCAAAGGTACTTCTTTTCGCATCAAACGGCTGAATGGTTGACATCTACGAGCTAGATTTGAGATGAATCATCGCAGATAAGCCAATTTCCCTTGCGAACTTCATATGTCATGCACGTTTCGAGGCTCTAGCATTGTTAATATAGCATTTACTTTAGCTTGATCAATTTCAATACCGGTTGGTGCATAATGAAGCCAAAAATTTCCTGAAGCAACTCCAAAGGCACATTTCAAAGGATTCATCTTCAATTGATGATGGTGTAGTCGTTCAAAAACTTTCCTTAGATCTTTTAAATGATCATCCTATTTTTGTGACTTTACAGCTAGATCATCGACATAACATCCAACGTACTTTTGGAGCATGTCATCAAAGATTCTCTGCATTGCTCGCTGGTATGTCGCTCCTGTAGTTTTTAGACCAAACAATATCACCTTGTAGCAATAAATACACTTAGGCATGCGAAGAACAATTATCTCTTTATCCTTTTGTGCCATGTATTTAATTATAGCTAGATGACCTATCTATGAAGGATAAAGCCTTGTGTCCGATGGTAGCGTCAATCATGAGTTCAGTAATAAGAAGGGGAAAATCATCCTCCAGACATGCATTTTTCAAGTTTCTAAAGTCAAAACATACTCAGATTTGACCATGTTTTTCTTCAAGGCATAATGTTACAGATCCACGTAGTGTATTTGACCTCTCGAATGAATCCTGCCTCGATAAGCTTGTTCACTTCTTCTTCGATTGAAGAGATCACCTCAGGACGAAAGCGCCTTTGTCCCTGCTTTACTGATCTAGCTCCTCGTTTGATGGCCCAATGATGAACTACAATCTTTTGGTCTAAACCTAGCATTTTTTTATATGTCTAAGCYAAGACATCTTTGAATTCCTGTAGAAGTTGGATATATACTTCACTTTCTTTTGGAGATAAAAGAGCACTTATATAGATGGGGTGTRGATCCTATTCAGTATCAAAGTTGACTTCTTTTAACTCATTAACAATGGCTTTGCTACCTTCCTCAAATTGAGAAGATGCCTCTTTAGCATCTTCATTTTCATTGTTTTTGTCAACAATGTTAATATAGTAAGACAAACCCATATTCTCTTCGTTTTCTTCCTTTGGTTTTGTATGAACTACGGTTTGTAGTCTAGCTTTAAACACATCGCACAGTCTATGAGAAGTGTAGTTTTCCTCCTTATCCTGGAAAGTATTCTGTTTCGACACTTATTTACATCGATCTTTGCATGTGAAGGTTTTTCAATCTTCCAAATTGGCCTGAATGTTGACTACAGAACCCCTATCCAACAATATTCGATTTATCRTTTTTTCTAGCACATAGCCAGGTACAAACAGAGGTTGATTATGAGGTTTTGGCCTAGTAGCAAATCATCATCATTGAAGGTTATTGTCGTCATGCATGCAACTGAATTTGAAGTACCCCTCAATTTGCATAGGACATTCCTCTTGAACTGAATCTTTCAGAGGAAGGGCCAGAATCATTTACCTCCACTTTACTTATGATAGAACAAGGTAACTTCAAGATTATCAATTAATGCTCTTGGAAAGAACTCTCCTAATGTAATTGGTTGCCGATATTTGATGATGTATGAAACCTTTGATTTGTTGATGACTTTTTTAGGAATAACCATATTTAGCTGAGGTACATTCCTTCTCAGTGCTTTGGTTCTTTGAATTAGTTCTTTATTTGCAAATTTCTTTCAATGACTCCTTCGATGTTTCATAGCTGTCCAAACTTCAGAATCAGAATCATAAGCTTTTCCACCTTCAACATTTTTTAATAGCTTTACAACCGTATCTGCCACTAGTTAATTGATTTGTAATAAGATTTAGGTGAGGGCATTATGTTGAACTTCATTACGTCGAACTACCCAAATTTGATCTCAACAAAGTGTTCATGTGGTTGCAAAATGTACGAAAGATTTGCATTGATAGATCTATAGGAGAAAATGTTTGGTATAAAGCTTGMTTGATTAGCAACCACTTTTTCTTCCTCCAGCAAAATCCATGACGTTATCCTTAAAAATGAAGCATTTATCGATCGGGTGGCCAAGAAGACAATAAAATTTGTAATAATTTGGATCTCAAAGCCCCCTGCTTCTTCTAGCTATTTCATCTTTGACAGTTCAATGATCCAACTTTGAACATGTCATCAAACATTTCTGAGTCGTCAAAATTGAGAAATGGGTATTCTTTATTTTGGATATCTTTCCAAGTCATTTCTCTTCTTCCAAGATCTAGAGTAATATCTACCTTCTTGGTAAACTTTCTACTTACTTTCATAGATACCCTAATAGGTGCTGTAATTGTTGTCATGATGCTTTTTTGTCAAACTTGGACAATGGCTAAGTTGTTTTCTTGAAGTCAAACTTTTCCTTCTTTCTTGGCTCAGGTACCAGAACTCCTTTGTAATATCGAGATTTTACTTTTTATAAATTTTGTATGGTCGTATGATTATATGTGCCAACTAAGGTTGGATAATTTTCTATGTGGTTATTATTTGATCGTATGTTTAATAAGTATGGGATTATCGTGTTAATCGAATGAGGGTCCTTAGTTGGTTAATGGCTCGACTTGTTAGACTTATTCATTTTTCATTCGGAAACTAGATTTTTACCGAAAGGAAAGTCCATGGAATTTAATTTAATGGACTAGATTAGTTATGGAATAGGAAGGCCCAAAGGGTTAGTTTAGGGCCGGTTGTTGGTCAACGGGATTTCTTGTAGCGATCTCGTTTATGCGCCGTCGCACCATCGATCCATCTCTGCGGCTCAGTCCGAACCATCTTGCTACTCTAGAAAGGTTGTCGTCTCTCCACGGTTGCTCGTCTTTGTCTTCGTAGCACTAATCCAGAGCTGCCATCATCCCTTCGAATCTTGAGCTCGTTCAGATCCGTTCCGCGCCGGTACTTGAAGATGCCCGCTCGTTGCACGCAGTTGCCAGTTGCTCACCAATCGCTAGTGCTCGGAACCGTGACTAGATCTCGTCACTCTGTTTCGTCTGCTGTGCCTGCACCACCAGATCTGGCCGATCTGCTATCTCTTCCTTCTTTCTTCCTTCCTCACGACCTGGTTTGAACTCCCGCACTTCTACACCGCTTTGGCCCTACTTTCGGGTCTGCCGCGCGTCATCCCGCCGTGTTTCGGCCAGGCCGCCACTGCTGATTGCTCGCTACCTTCATTTGCCTAGAGAGGGTGTTTGAAACAGCGGCAGTCGAAAGCTGGGATATTGTTGGCTGTTCGCCAGTTCCAGATTTGGGGTCTCCTAGGTGCCAGACGCCCAAATGCCCAACAATCAGGTGCCCAAATGCCTAGCAACCAGGTGCCCAGATGCCCAGACGCCCAGGCACCCAAACGCCCAGGCGACCTGCACCCAGGCATTGTGCGCAACCAGGGCTGTTGCACGTGCGCTGCCTAAGTGCACGCACGGGGTACAACGCCACTTCGGCGACACTTAGAGTTTGTTGATTTAAAGGTGAAAATATTACTACTCGATATTAAAAATTTATGACTTAAGTAATTATGTCTTAAAGTGAAATTGTGGGAGAACATAGATTAGGTTTAATACCCGAGCTAAGGAGTTTAAGTTGTACCTTTAAGAATGTGATGATTTGGTGATGTGGGAATTTAGGATGAATTTAAAAATAGACAAATGACGTTTATGGAATAGGCATTAAATATTTAAGCTTGGACAATCGTATTAAATGGACTTTCTTTTGTAATCACAATTGGGTCGTTTTCAAGCACATTGATGTTGAGAACGGTTGAGGGACTCCGCTTTGCAATTTAAATAAGAATTTTAACGTAAAGGATTTCAAGTAAGTAAATTATGACATTCTCATTAACGTATATGTATTGATGTTTTTAAATTTCTCTTAGGTAAATTGAATGTGTACTGAATATGAGTTCTATGTAAGTAAATCTCCATACCCGCCTACCTTTTTTGTGGTGTGTTATYTMGTGATTGTATTGGACTGTGGTATGAATTGTGTTATGATTGCATTGAATGATTTCACTTAATATGTACTTTGTATTGTTATTTTATTGAATTGTATTTATATACGGTTTTATGTTGTTCATGTCATGGGCATGTAGTTATAGTATTCTACATCATTCCTGGTATAGGCCATTCGTACATTTAGAAAATGAAGAGTTTAGGAAATAAAACTTGAAAGGAAATGAAATTTTATAAATGAATTATTACCAGAAAATGATAAGATTTTGGAAAGGAGTGTAAATCTAGCCATGAAAGATGTGAGTGGGAAATGAGGCGTGAGAGACCAGCACACCCGACCCAACCCTCCTGTAGGGTACGGAGATAAGTAACGTTCACCTCTTGGGAGGTGAAAAGATGAAAGGAAAAGTTAAGTGATGTTAAGCGTATTGCGGTTCTACCAGTAAGAAATGTGATCGGGTTTCAAAGAATAATGGCCCACTGCAAGCTTAATGGCCAGGCTTCACACTAAGTGAGCTTACAACTTTAATGAAATGGAAAGGTTTTTACAAAGTTGTTACATTTTAAAATGGAAATCTTATTAAAGTATTCAGAAAGTTTTATCGAGGAAGTGAACTATGAACTTATAACATATAGTGCATTTCAACTACATTCATGCATGAGATTTGCTTATTGAACTTTATAYCTCATTCCATTTCCTTCATTCTYCATTTTAGGTGATGTGTAGCCAGATGGTATATGGAGGTTGCTTCTGAGCAAGCCTTGATACCTGAAGCATTATTTAAATAAATTTCACTAAATAAGTTAGATGGTTGACTAGAAAGGTTTTATGTAATTTCCAAGATATATCTTTATTTGTTTAACTAATTATGTTTTAAATTCTTTCAAGTGTCGCAAATTTTGATTTTGGTAAATGTTAGGTTGGTACGGATTGTTGGAATACATCACTTATTATACTGGGTATTTGTTGGGGTGGAATGTATGTCGTTTATGGGTATTAAAAATGTTTGAGGACCTTGAATTTATACAGGGGTAGTTGTTGAAATTACAGAGGAAACTCTACCGAAATTTTTATAAAAAATTTTAGTCAAGTGTTCAGACTTTCTTTTGTTTCCTACAGTAGTTTATACAATTGTTGAGTAAGGTCAGTAATACTCTCGGCTTAGGATAGTTCCTAATTTAGGGGTATTACATCATTGGTCTTCGTCGTAATGCTCAACCGCATGTCATGAGCCCATGCAGCCAATTCTTTTAAAGTTCTTGACTGATTTCCTTTCAAAACGTGTTGGAGATCCTAATGCATACCTTAGATGCACATCTCAATTGCAGATTGTTTTGATAGGTGATCTTTGCAATCCAGGCTTAAACTTCTCCATCGATTGATGCAATCAATGATGGGCTTATCTTTCCTTGCTTAGTATGACTCAATTCCAACTTGCTTACCATTCGATGGGTGCTGTAAAACTGGTTGAGGAATTTATCCTCAAGTTTATCTCAGCTATCGATGTATCAGTCGAATGTGTTTCCCTTAAGAGATCAAACAAATTGATTGACAAGGTAGTCACCATATGTGTGCACATTGTTGCYAGTCTCAATAAAATTTGCAATGTGTTGTTTAGGATTTTCCCTTTCCATCAAATTGCTTAAATTTCGGAGGTTGATAACCTATAGGCATCTTAAGTTATCAATCCTCTGAGTATATGGTTTATAATATYCGAAAGAAGATTTAGTACTCCCTTCATACTCATCCTTTATGGTGCCCATGATAAAATTCTTCAATTGGTCAACAAGGATTAGTCCATCTAAGGAGACTTGAATTGTTGCAAAGGTTTCGCTTCTCTCATGTATTCACATTCAAATTCGACTTGAGATTGCTTCCCTAAACATTTTGTAGATCCGAACACATTTGAAGGCTCGTGATGTTTTAGAGTAGATTAGCTTGTTTCTCCAGCATTGTCAAGCTAATTTAGCAGTTGAGAAATTGTAAGATCTTGTTGTTGGGTGTGCTTTGCAAGACTTTCCACCAGTTTCATCAGATTTGAAATTGATTCTTCGACGGTTGAGATGCCTGCTATCATAATAGGTATAGCAGATCAACTTGTGGTTGAATCTTCATGAATCATCACATCGAGCTTCGAATCCCTCTTGAGGAATAGCTAGCACTGAATCTGAAGTATATCCACTGTCAGCATGTTTAGACTTTGGGTTTTGTTCCTARATTCAACAAATATATAATTGTTCTTATAGCATAGCCGCCTCCCATTTTTGTTTTTTGAAGAGGAACATCCTTGAATATGGGGTTGGAGCATTCGAAGATCTAATCATCTGAGAAGTACTACTCCATTTCTTTCCTACATCAGACAGCGCCCTACTCCATGTCATAGGTCCTGCATATGTGGCCGACATGGTTGATTTGGAAGCAGTACCAATTGTTAAATATCTGGAGGTGTTTAGCCTTCAAGCTGTTGTTCTTGAGAGCCATTYATAAATTTGATTTGATTTTATTTGAAGAGAAGAGATGAATGGAGAGATTGTCCCACTAGGCACGCAAAAATTTATTTGCACGAATCTCTCGTTTGTAAAATATAATAAGAAAACAGGAGAAATATGTAAAAATCTATTAATRTTATAAATTTGATAAGACAAATATTACAATATCTGAAATGTTTTTGTCACGAACTCAATCCKTTGATTCTTATCTTTGGAATTTTTTGAGGACTTCACAGCTTGTTCTTGGGATTTTGAGAGGAATTTGGTGCTCTTTCTTCTAAGCTTCTCTCAATTGTTGGAGCTTAATATGAATTTTTGGACCTCTTTCTCTTATGCTTTAGCCTCTATTTGTATGCAAAATGAATTGATTTGATTGGTTGACGTCACATCTAGGAGCGACGTGGCGCTACTTGATTCGTCGGACTGCATACATGATTTCATTAGTTGAACCTTGTCATGCGTCATTATTTCATAAGTTGAGATGTCAAAGAATCCCTACTTTTAATAGAAGCATGTAAAATTACTTTTAATTATTTAAATAAGTTATGGAAATTTATCCATATCTACAATCGGATTAATTAATCAATTAGCACTATAGAGAGGATTAGCAAGATTCCTAGGTAGAAGAAACTAGAAACAGACAAGAGGAGCGAATTGGGATTTAAATTATCTTTTCCTAAAAAAGTTTCAACCAAGTAAATGTCTTTTCAAAAATTGGAAATCTTTGAGGTAATAAAATGAAACAAGAAGAGCGCATAATAAAAACTTGTGGTAGGTTGAGCAATAAATACAAGATAAATGTAAGATACAATATCGACATAAGGATATATAGTGGTTCAATCCCACTTGGGATCTACGTCCATCACTTAGGGCCTGAACCTTAGGATTTCAAACTGCACTAACCAAAAGTCACATAGACTTCTACTACTACAGAAAGGGTTCAATCACTTTAGGTTTTACAACACACATAACCCTTCAATGAAGACTCACCCTTATCCACAAGGGTTTTATGAATACTAATAACTTTGATTAACAAATCATGAAGATAAGAGAAGTAAAAAAGGCACCGAACCATCTTGAAATAGAAATATGTATACAATGAAGAACACTTTTTCTTTGATATGTCATGCACTATTTTGTAGCAAGTGTACTAGTGTCTGGAGTTGTACAGTTTCAGTGAAACAAGTGTCGATCCCATGGAGACTTTAATTGAGTACCAAAACCACTGATTCCCCTAATGAGAATTGTGTATGAAAACTAGAAGATAAGGAAAAAAGCTAGACTTGTAGTTGAAAGCTTAAGAATTGACTAAGAAAAGGTTAAGGTGGAAAGGATATTCGTTAAGGTATTGACCTAATTGTCCTAATTATTAAGCAAGTTTTTCGCACCTTTATTACAATGATTCTAAAAGTCTATTGCCTTGTTAATGGTAGAATTCCCTGAAATAGGTCTTACCTAATTTCTTGGCATAAACCCCAATCTTAGTTAACTAACACCATATTCCTATGTAACTTAACCTAATTGATATTGCATTAATTAGTTTTATGGAATTTCCTAATTTATCTAACCACAATTATTTACTTTTAGAAACCACCTAATAGAAACTGATTTTATTTCTAGACGGTTTAGTACTACAGGTTGTTGTTTTCTAATTCCTAATCATCACTTCACCTCTCGGCTCTTAACGATCAATTAAAAGATCAGTTTATGGTTATCTAGGATATAAACGCATTAAGAATGTAATACCCGTGATTTCTTTTTATTAATTTTTATTTGATTATATGAATTTACATGCCGACTAGGGTTGGATAACGTTCTATGTGGTTATTGTTTTAATTGTACGTCGAATAAGTACGAAATTATTGTGTTTGTCAGATTAAGGTCCTCGGTTGGTTAGAGGCTCTACTTGTTGGGCTTATTCATTTTCATTCGGAAAACTAGAATTTTTATCGAAAAAAGCCCGTTGAATTTAATTTAAGGATTTGGATTAGTTACGGATGGGAAGGCCCGAAACATTTGGTTTAGGGCCCAAATTAAAAAAAAAAACAAAGGAAACCCTAAATCCTCTTCTTCTTCTTCCTCCCCTTTATGCTGCTGCCGCCCACTCCCAAACCCTACCCGCTGCCGTCCTCACTCCCATAAATCCTACCGCTCACACCCCCTTTTCCTCCCTCAGTTGCCGCCATCCTCTTGACCCTCGTGGCAACCGCAGCTTRGCCGTTGAAAATTCTAYAGCCGTCGCGAGAATCTGGATCTTCCCTTGTGGCTTAGTTCGGACATTGGACCTGCGCGTCGCCCGTGTAAAGGTCTACTACCCAAAATCGAAAATTGCTGGTCCTTGTTGTTGCCGCCTCAGTCATCGCCTTACTGCTCGTTGTTGTGCGACCTCTGCACGACCGGATGAGCACTGGTGTTGGAGATCGTCGCTCGATGAGGTGCTTCAAACTTGTCGACTTCGACCAGAATAGGGAGCGCTCGTCGTTTGGGCCTTGACCTACAGGTTCGATCTCTTTCCCCCGCGTCTGCTCGCTGTTTTCTTGCTCGCAGATCGCCGTCAACGTTGCTCTGTGACTTGACCAAGCGTCTTCTGGGGTGGAGTTGCTACGGTTGGTAGCTGATCTCCTCGAGAAGCTACTCGCCGACTGGAGCTTCCCAGATCTGCCCTCATCTTCTTCTTCTTCTTCTCCTCTGCTCCCAGCTTGGAAAGGGACGTCGAATCTTTGATTGTCACTATCGAAACTGTGAGAGTCGTTGCCGTCCTCTTTGCACGTTGTCTCATGGTGTTCCGGCAGGCCACCACTGCTGATTGCGCGCTGCCAAACCCGCCAAGTCCAAACAGATGCCATTACTATTCTACTCGTCGCTGGAGTTGCCAGAATCAGGCCTCTAGACTGTTACTMGTTTCCTTTGGCTGGCTGCTCACCAGTTCTAGGAGTGCCCAGTGCCCAGGCATTGGCGCCCAAGCGCCCGATGCCCAGACGCTTGATGCCCAGGCTCCRAGTGGTATAATAGGATCCATCCCTTTAAAAAGTGTGAGTGTGTGTGAATAGACTTAATCAAATGTCTAGCCAAAGCTCAACAAACATTTGGAGGATTACAAGCATTTCACCAACACTAAAAGCATAAAGCAATAGAAATCCATCCCGTATGTTTGTAATTATTACCACCTTTCCACTAATCGAGACAACCGATATCAACATATGCCAAGTAGGACTTTTAAGCTTGTAATGGAAGGCTAATGTTTTTGGGAAAGTAAACGAAAGACAAGGAAAACAACAAGAAAAGTAAAAGGGTGTTGTGATATTTAACAAATGAAACCTTATAACTCCATTTTCATTTTGTTGTCAACTACATCTTCCTTTCTTCATTTTTTCAATCTTTTTGAAAGAAAATACCATTGTTCGTAGACCATCTTCTACATAATTTGAGAGGTGCATCATTGTTGCTTGCTGATATATTATACCATTCTCTGTCAGTTTGTCAAAAACAACACTGGAGGTAGAAAACCAAATATACAGGTTAAATAGTAACAGGAACCTCCAAAATAAGGTTTTGAAGGTTCCTGTTACCTATTTAACTAGTATAATTGGTTTTCTGCCTCTAGTGTTATTTTTGACAGACTCGTAGATAATAGTAAAAGGTAAATGTTGAAAATATTTTTCTTTTCTTGTCTTCATTCATTTGAAAAGTAATGTAGCATTCAGGCCAGTGTATTTCTATCCTCAAACTCCTTACATTTGGGCACACTCATTTCTCCAAATTTGGAAGAAGCGGCCATATATATAATCGGTAATCTAGCTTATTGATTGAGGTTGTAGTTATATGCACTTCCTACTATTGTAGTCAAACCATTCATTTTTCATGCCTTCTTATCTCTCTTTTATTTTCATTTTCTTTTCACTTCATCCATGATCTCTATTTTGAAGCCATATATAAATATCGATATATAATACAAATTTTGAAGAGAATACGAGGTATCACTTTCACCTCTCAACAACCCTTTTTCTTTCACAATTTTCTCAACTACTTCAACCCCTTAACTATAATACCCAAGATATTATTTTTTCATTTTTATAAATTTTGTATGATTGTATGAATTGTGTGCCAATTAGGGTTTAGTAAATTTTCTATGTGATCATTATTTAATTATATATTTAATTAATTTTGAAATTATTGTGTTAATTGAATTAGGATTTTTGATTAGTTAGTGTAGGCTCGACTTGTTAAAGCCTATCCATTCTTTATTCAGAAACTAAAAACTAATTTAATACTAATTTTGACTGAAAGGAAAGTTCATAAAATTTAATTTATTAGGTTGGAGTGGTTATGGGATAGAGAGGCCCAAAGAATTGGGTTAGGACCCAAGCCTTAAAAAAAAAGACAAAAAAACTAATTCTGTATAGCCTAATGCCACCGCCTTCTCTTCCCTAAACCCTTCTTGCTGCAGTCACTGCCCCTCCCTTTCCCCTGCTGCCAACGTTGCGCTGAGTCCCTACCGTCGCCGCACCACTACCCATTCGACGCAGCTGGCTCCCCCTCGGCCCCAAGCGCTCTACAGTGACCAGAAATCGCGACTGGAGCCCCAGATTCCCAGATCGACGGCCTAGTTCGTAGCCTTCGTCGATTTCTCCTTGGCACCGGATCTGTTCGTTCGGTTCGCTATTGGTTGTTGAGAACCTACGCGATAGAACTGCCCAGATCCGAGATCTTCTTGCTCGTCTAGACATGCTCGACGATGCCTACAGATTTGCCGCTGGTTCCTTGCCATTTGCTCACGCCGGCGCTTGGATCGCTGCACCTACATTAGATGCACGTGCGCTGCCGTTTCCTGTTACCGATCATCACTACACCTCGCCTAGATCGGCACGACTAGACTGAGAGCAGTGCACTGTTGGTAGTTGGTGCCACGCTCGGACCAGAGTTGTTGCCGAGCAAGTCGATTCGTCATTGCTCGGTCAGGCTTCTTTGCACGCTCGCGTGGCTGAAGCTGCCGCGGCCGGTGCTGTCCGAGCTCCCTCTTGTTTCTGTTCTGGTCTGTTGAGTCCGGCCAAGAGCTGGAATTCCAKGCCCATCAGGTGCCCAGGCAACCAAGCGCCCAGGCGCCTAGGCCACCAGACGCCCAGGCGATCAGGCACCGTGCACGACCAGGGCTGTTTCGTGCATGCTACCTGAGCACACGTCCGAGGCGCAACATAGCTTCATACATAGCACTTAGGATTCGCAGAATTAAAGGTGAAATTATTATTTTTTGATTTCATTAATCAAACGAATTTCGTAATTGTATTCGATATTAATGAGTTTATGAAAATGCAGATTTTATTTGTACATAATTTAAGGCTATATTTAAATTAGTGTGAGGAATATATTTTAAGAAAATAAAGTGATTATGATTGACACTACTTTTGTTAGAGGAAGTTTTAAAATATGAAATAAATTATACGTTTGGTATGTTATCGTTGTTAAATTGGAAATATAAATACGGATTTATAGGGATAAGTGACGTTCATAGGATAAGCGTAAAATGTTTTAAAGTTGGATAGTCGTGTTAAATGAATTTTCTTTTTATAATAATAATTATGTTATTTTCGGGCACATTGACATTAGAAGCAGTCATGGGGCTCTGCTTTGTAATTAAAGTAGAATTTTAATATTAAGGACTTCAAGTAAGTAAATCTCCATACTTATCAATTTTATTCCATTGTATATTATGTTGTGGTTATATTGAACTGTGTTATCTAATGTGTTATGATTATATTGGGTTACATTGAATAATATGGTTSTGGTTGTGTTGGATTATTTCCTGTATATGTTTCCTACTGTTAACATATATGTTTAAGTACGGATTTATATAGTTCATGTTATGGGCATGTAGTTATATTATTTTAAATCATTTCTAGCATGAGTAATTCGTGCATTTAGAAAGCAAATGGTTTAAAAAATAAAATTTGAAATGAAATGGAATTTTATGAATGAATTATTATCAGAAAACGGTAAGATTTTGAAAAGAAGTGTAAACCTAGCCACGAGCGATGTGAGTGGAAAATGGGGCATGGGGGATCCGCGCACCTGATCTAACCCTCTTGTAGGGTAGGAAAATAAGTAATGTTCACCTCTTAGGAGGTAAAAAAGGTGAAAGGAAAAATTAAAGTAATGTTAACCGCTTTGCGGTTTTACCGATAGAAAATGTAATCGGATTCCAAAGAACAACGGCCCACTACAAGTTTAACGGTTAGGCGTTACACTAAGTGATCTTATGACTTCAATGAAATAGAAAGGTTTTGAAAAGTTCTTACATTTTGAAATAAAAGTTTTATGGAAATGTTTAGGAAGCTTTATTTGAGGAAGTGAAATTTGAAATTTATGTGATATAGTGCATTTTACATACATTCATGCATGAGATTTGCTTATTGGGCTTTATACCTCATTCCATTTCTTTTATTTTGCATTTCAGGTGATGTGTAGCCAGATGGTGCGTGGAGATCATTTGTGTACAGGCCTTGGTACCCCGAAGTGATGTTTTAAATAAATTTTAGTGGATAAGGAAAATGGCTGAATAGAGAGGTTTTATGTACTGTTTACGATTTTATTGATTTATTTACTCATGCATTAAATTCTTTCAAGTTTTTGCAAAATTTTGATTACATAAGTGTTGAATTGGTAAAAGGTTGTTCGAATGAAAGATTATTTCATATTGGATGTTTGTTGGGTTTTGAATACATAGTATATGCGAATATTGAAAATGTTAGGAAAATTTTCTGATTGTATACAGGGAGTAATTGGTGGTATTATAGAGGAAATTTTATCGAAATTTTTACAAATATTTTAAGTGAAAGTATTCAAATTTTATTTTCTGCAGTAGTTAACATGAATAAGTAAAGTCAATAACATTCCCAGGTTAGGACAGTTCCCAATTTGGGGGTATTACAATAACTCCCTTCATCAACCCCCAACCTCATCTTTTTCAAATGCACTCAATAATCTCCATTCAATCCCAAACACAAGAGAAAAAAGAATGCATCACCTCTCTTGCACGAGAAAGGTAAAGTGTATGCAATATACAAGATAGGCCATGTAATGGTGCATATCAAAGAACATTATCCATAGGCTCTAGGGAGGAACTAGGGATATAGTATAGAACGGGTAAGTTTGAAAGGCTCAATCGTTAAAAGAATGCCTAGGACTATTATTCCTATATCAACAGAGATTATCTTTCTATTTCGCCTTAAGCGGTAACAAAACAAATTTTAGGATTTACATGTTTAGTGAAATTATCATAAATTCCCCAAAAGTTTATCAGGTTAAGACTACTTAAAAGCAAAGGGCATTCATGCTAGAAAATTGAAGTTACTGYGATACATCAAACTGACACTAGAAATCGTAAGTCAAACAAAACAGTGTTTCATTTGTGCTATATCATCAAACATAAAAATGAATCACATAGAAAGCTCAAAAATTGCAAAAATTATGGGAAAAAAGCAATAAAGGCACACAAATGCAATAAAAGCAAACAAATAAGAATCCATTCTTCCATCACCCACTTAGAACTTAATATTATCCTCAATGTTAATCAAAGAACCACAAAAGTAAGGTGAAAGAGATTACCCTTGTTGTGAATAATGTTAAGAGATTACCCTTGTTGTGAATAATGTTGCCTCCTTTGGAGTTCAACTAAGATTGTGGTAGTCTCCTATAAAAGTAATAACTAAAACTCCAAATAAAAGAGAAATGCATTAGCAATGAGACAAAGAAAAAGAAGAAAATAGAACAAGTAAAAAGAAAGAAAGAAGTTCTAGTTTATAGTCTCTAGCTTGATTTTCTTTACTTCATCATTCCAAAGTAGGATCGGGGGTTTCCATTCCTCATTCCCCAAAGTAATTTGTCAATTTTCCTCAAAGAGAGGTGATATCATCTTATCATGCAGCGCATAGAAACAAGAAGTAGGAACTGAAACTTTTTCATCAAATTTTTTCCTTTTTCCTCTAGACTTCCTATTCATTTCTTTCTTAACCTTAAGATCTAAATGAGGGCTTTCACTACTAGATTTGGTTTTATGTCATTTTTATTCAAATTCTACAAATGCAAACCCCATAGTGGTCTTTACATGCTTGGCTTACAAGGAATTAGACAACTTGGGTTAGATATTGGTAGGGGTGTTTAGGCATCTTGAAAATGGAACACTCATTCTGAACTCTTAAGGTTAGCTTACCCTTCTCCACATCAATTAAACTTTTTCRGGTGGTTAGAAAAGCTCTCCCAAATAATAAAGGAATAGCATGATCATCTTCCATATCCAACACCACAAAATCTACTGAGAAGATGAATTTGTCAACCTTGACCAATACGTCCTCCACTACTCCCATTGACTACCAAATAGACCTATCAGCTAATTGTAGGGTCATGTTTGTAGTTTAACATATCCTAACTCCAAACGTCGAAGGATCGATYAAGGCATCAAATTTATGCAAGCCTCAAGATCACAAAGCACATTATTAAAAAAAAAACAACTCACCAATATGACAAGGAATAATAAACTTTCTTGGATTTTTAAGCTTAGGTTGGAGTTTGTTTTGAATTGCGAAGCATTCCTCATTCAAGCAAATAGTTCCAAAATAAAGCAATTTTCTCTTATTAGATAAAATGTCCTTCAAGAATTTTGCATATTTTGGCATTTGAGCAATGGCCTCAACAAAGGAAGATTTATCTCTAATTGTTTCAATCTTTCCAAAAACTCCCCAAATTGATGATTCTCTTTGTAAAGATTTGTAATCTATTTCCTCACTATCCATTTTACCTTTACCTCTCTTTTTTGTTTCATTGACCTTAGGGGTTCATTTTCCTTTGAAGCAATTCCTAAATTACCCTTAGGACTCTRTATCACTTCATCACTTCTTAAAGAAATGGCATTACACTCCTTGGGAATAATTTTAGTATTACTAGGTAAGGAGCCTTGACCTCTTTGGCTAAGAAAATTATCCAATTGCCCTACGTGATTCTCAAGATTCTTAATAGAAGCCTCTTGGTTTTGAACCTTGTTCCCTCACTAGTGACAAACTTACCAACAAAGGCTTCTAAATTGAAAAATCTTATCTTGACGAGGGAAACAATGGGGTTGAGGTTGAAGTGGCCTAACATTACCATTGGAACTAGAGCTTGCATTTGGATTCCAAGAAAAGTTAGAGTGATTCCTCCACCGGGCTTGTAGGTATTTGAGTAGGCATTGCTAGTTCTAGCATTAGGGCCTATATAGTAAGCACGTCCTTGGGAGTTGCAAGGGAAGTTGGGGTTAGGGTAGTACTTTGGTGGGTAGTTAATACTCTCATGAGTACCACCATGATATTGACAAGTATTCTACCTCCTAGATCTAAATTTTTTGAAATGAAAGCTAATTCAGGGAGAATGGTTTGTGTGGCATCTAATTCCATCACAACACCTCTCCTAGCGTTGTTATTCCTCTTATTAGGCCATTGGAAGTCCTCCAAGGCCATCTCTTCAAGGAAATCTCAAGCCTCTTGAGGTGGCTTGACTCCCCTCTATCTTGAACAAAATTTTTGATCATTCCTAAACTTCATTGTTTTGGAAGGTGGGAAGTACTTATGGAAGAAGGTGGAGACTAATTGTTCCCATGTAATGATGGAAATGGATGGGAGAGAGTTTAGCCAAGCCTTAGATTTATCCCTAAGTGTGAAGGGGAAAAGTCCCAACCTAATGGCATCATTGCTAACACCTTTTTGCTTGAAAGTATCACATATCTCTAAAAAGTTAGATATATGAGCATTGGGGTCCTCACTAGACAAACCATATAATTCCACACTTTTTTTGATCATTTAAATAATTCTAGGTTTGATCACAAACATGTTCACGACTACTTTAGGTCTAGTGATGGTAGAATGAGCCCCTTCTACTGTTGGAATGGTATAATTCCCAAGGTTTTTAACCCTCTACTTATTCCCTTGATCATTCATATTCTTAGATGTATCAAACTCCAATTCCTTCTCTTTAGTTTGACTATTATCCCCAAAATCAACAATAATAGTATCAAGATCCTTGATGTTTGCCTTTAAAGGAATATTGGAAGATCTAGCACACATCAAGACAAGGAAACCACATACTTAAAAGTAATAACAAAAAAAAAATGAACAAATAAAAAATATTCTAGCATTAAGTTTTTGGCGCCGTTGTCCCGGACATTATTGATATCAATTAATGTCCCGGACAACGGCTCCAAAAACTTAATGCACTATTTCCTAGCAAGTGTACTAGTGTCTAGAGTTGTATACTTTTAGTGAAATAAGTATCAATCCCATAAAGACTTTAATGGAGTACCAAAATTACTAATTTCTCCTAATTTACCTACTGATTATAAGAGTTGTGTATTAAGACTAAAAGATAAGGAAAAATGCTAGACTTGTGATTGAAAGCTTAAGAATTGACTAATCCAAAGAAATGATTAAGATGTAAAGTACGTTGGTTAAGGTATTGGTCCAATTGTCCTAATTATTGATCAAGTTGTTTGTTACCTTTATTCCTATGAGTCCCAGATTCTATTACCTTGTTAACGATAGAATTCCCTAAAATAGGTCTCAGCAAGTCTCTTGGCATAAACCCCAACATCAGTTAACTAACAGCATATTTCTTATGTGAAATAACTTAATTGAGATTGCATTAATTAGTTGTATGGAATTCTCTAATTTCTCTAACCACAATTATTTACTTTTAGAAACTACCTAGTATAAACCAATTCCGTTTCTAGTCAGTTTAGTATACAGGTTGTTGTTTCCTAATTCCTAATCGATCACTTCACCTCTCGATTTTTCACAATCAATTAAACGATCAATTTATAGTTAGCTAGGCTATAAKTGCATTAAGAATGTCAAAACAACAATTAGCAAGTGCAATTGCAGGGAATCAATAGATAACAAAAGCAATTAATCYACTCAATTCATCATCAAGAATCAATCTTCACAAGACCTAATCAACATTAATAAATTAGCCTAAAGAATGCATAGACATTATCCTTGAAAACATAATAGCTAGAATACAATTAAAGATAGGAATGAAAGACCCATTTTGGTGAACAAAGTCCTTCCAATTCTTTATCATATCTTCAAATCCTTAAGCTCCAAGAAGAAAGCCCTAGTCTATTACAATAAGAACACTAAAAAGCTCTCTAAAATCTGAGAGAAAATGTAAAAGGAACATAAAAACGTATATAAAAATCTCAGTCTAAAGGCTAAAACATGCCCTTTATAGTGGAAAAAGAAAAAGCTTTAAAAATAACAAAACGACACCTAATCTTAGCTGCGTGGAAAAATCGGCACTTGATTTTTTTAGTTAAGGGAAACTCGATCCATTTTCTCCTTGATCCATTATCCGATTGAGGTCTTTAATTAGAACTAGGCATTCTATCATGATAAGATCATTTTGCAATGGATTCTAATGGTGAATGATTTGCCTTAGTTAGTGGATAGTTCGCTCAGTCCAATTGCACAAGCGTATTTGATATATGTAGAATAGGACCAGTGATATTGGTTTATGTTAAAGTACTATCCCTATAGAAACCATAATATCACTGCTACTACATGGATGAATATCCTAGTACCTAAGTGTTACTTAGTGGTCTAGTAAGCCTAGAGTTGTGTTCTTTGATATACTATAAGTGAGATATTTTCATAGATCAATAACCTTGTATGTTGGGAATATAGTATCTAATTAAGATAGACTGTTACAAGATAATTTGCATGTTTCACTTTGYTGAAGAATTAATCACTCCTTTGTGATTGTCCAAAAGACATTCAAATGATCCAGGGCCCTGGGAATATGACTTTAGAATGTTTACTTTTGGGTAGCTATTAGTGATGAGTAAGGATATTTGAGGTTGTCATGGATTATCGAACTAGATGTCATTGAAAAGGTGTTAATACATTATTCCTCTCTCTTTGATAGCTGTTATGTAGAAGGGTATATTCATTATTTCACCTGTAGATCGAAGACCATGCTCATGCAATATTGTTCACGGGGTTAGTGAATCCATATGGTGATATGGAACACTTAAAATGGTGAGATACAGGTACTGGGTAGTAAGGGTATTTTAGTCATTTTAGTAGCTATGAATAATTTATCTTTTGGTCACCTCGATAGCTCAATATTACCTGAGTACTTAATTGTACAAGTGGGCTTCAAAGATGAATTGAGTTAATGAGAGATATCATTTTGTTCAGTTTTATCCTTATTTATTGGGCTAGGATAAAATAAGTCCATTTGATATTTAGTTAACTAATTACTTGGATTGATTCAAGTAAAGCACTAATTAAAGAAAAGACTTAGGGCTTAAAATAAGACCATTGGATATTTAATTAATTTTTTAGGTTGATCCAAATAAAAAATTAATTAATAATGGGCTTGGGGCTTAAAATAAGTTCATTAGATATTTAATTAATTCTTGGGTTCATTAKAATAAAGGATTAGTTAAAGAATGGCTTCGGGCTTAAGATAAGTTCATTGGATATTTAATTAATTACTTGGGTTGATCCAAGAAAATAATTAATTGAAGAATGGGCTTAGGGATTAAATTAGAGATAATAAAATGGAGAGACCAAACCTGGTCCGAGAAAAGATGAGGGTTTTGGCCTCACAAGGGGAAACCCTAGGATGGCCAAAATCCCCTAGTCTTGGGAGAATTTCGGCCATCCCAAGAGGGTTTATACCTTGGCCAAACTTCCTAGTTCTAGTGGATTTCAAAGACTCTTTAGTTTAGGTGTTCAACCCTAACATATATAACCTCTCTTTGAAGAAACCTCTTGATCTAATCTTTATATTCTCTCTAGCTGCCACTCTCTATCTCTCTCCTTGTTCATCGTAAATTTGCACCAAAACCTAATCTAGAAAGGTAGAGTCATACCTCGGAAGATTGAAAGAAGTACATGCTTATTGTTTTCATGCGCAGTATTTAAAGACTTGCTAGGAAGAAACTCCCTTAGCAAGTTAGCAGATTCGAGCAGCAGTCAGAATCACTACCTCCTTTAGCTAAGACCGGAGAATCGAGTTGAGGGAGAAATTCGACGCCTCCAACAAGAAAACCTAACGTCTCTCTTGTTTCAAGAGGAAGAAAAAAAAGTTTCTCCAAAACTCACCTTGAGAATGCATAAGTTTCTCTCAAGCTTCCGCTGCATTTTTCTTCTCTGCATGATTCTACAAGTGGTATGAGAGCCATGGTTTTAACATTAGGAGCATGCTTAGATTAAAACTAAAAAAATGTGGTTCCTTTACTAATTTAAAATATTTATTGTGCGTTTGTATGGATCCCTCCTATAAGAATGATTTTTGTATCTCTTGTAAACCTCATGAGTGGAGGTATAGGGATTTGTATATCTTGTTTGTTTTGTGTTACAAACTAGTTTTTATGTAAAACTTGCGATTGAGGTATAGGTGCTTGTAAATTGGGTAAGGTTTTACACCGATTTAATTGACTTTATCAGTTTTTTTTAATCATTATGTACATTTACTGACTTTGCTGGATTTTTGGAGAAGAATACGGATGAAGAAAAAGCTTAATGATTGAAAGACTATGTTGCTTTCTATTCTACACTTGTGCCCTGAAATTTCAGCACTAGGCAATGCAGAATTTTACAGCAAACGAATGTCTTTTTCTAGCTTTTTTTGTGCAGTTTTTTATTTTTTTCAGCCCTCAGAACAAAATGCACGAAAATTGTAACACCTGGAATTTCTTCTTATTTAATTTTGTTTGATTTTGTGTGAAATTGTGTGCCAAATAGGGTTGAAAATTTTATATGTTATTAATGTTTTAAAATCGCACGTTTAATAAGTARAGAAATATTGTCCGTGTCGAATAAGAGTTATTGTTTGGTTAAAGGCTCGACTCGTGGGCCTATTTATTTGTCATCGGAAGTTGGGCTTTTTATCGAAAGGAAGCCCGTTATATTAAATTTATGGATTTTGGGTTAGATTTGGATGGGAAGGCCCGAAGGGTTCGGGTTACGCCCCAAAATATAAAAAAAAGAAGGAGAAAATATATAAGAAAATAAAAAGAAAGAAAAGAAAAGAAAAGAAAAAGAAAAACCCTAAAGAAACCCATTTTCTTCCTCCCGTACGCTGCTGCCGCCGTTTTCCTTCTGCCTATCTGATGCTGCTTGTCACGGCCCTTCCTTGCTTCTCCTTCTTTCTTCCTTTCCTCCACTACCGACACTTGAAGTGGCTGCTGTTTGCCACGATTTGCGATCGGCTGCCGCACTAGACTACGCTGCTGCTCGAACGCCGCTCGCAGAGCGCATCGCTAATACTGATCATCTGCTCGAGTCACTACGAGGCGCAAGCCGGGAGATCACCCGTTCCTCCCTGGTCTCTTTTCCAACTTCCCTGTCTCGCTCTCGGACTCGGATTGACAATCTGAAGTTCGTGCCAGCACTAGATCCGGTAAGCCATCTTTCCCCTCTCCTTCCCGACGTGACCAGATCTACGAGATCATTCACCAGATCTGCCATCGTCACCCCCTTTCCTTCTCGGCGCGACCAGATTTACATGATCATTCGCCAGATCTGCCGTCATCACCTTCCCTTCTCGGCGCTACCAGATTTGCATGACACCGTTCGCCTGATCTGCCGTCGCCATTTTCTTCCTATTCTAAAWGTTCTTCCCTTCGAACTGAAGCCAAATCTCTTGCCGCTACAAATCCATCGGTTGCGGCCGAGGTCAGGACTTACTGTGGACGGAAGCTTCGCTGCTCTGGTCGTGCGACYAGGAGCATCGGCCAGATCTCTGCTAATCTATTGATGCACGTAGTCATGCTACTCGATCAGATTTGCAGTCCCTCGCTGATMTTAGAGTCGCCGAAAGTCGACCAGAAACAGATTGGCCAGTTAACTGAATTGTTTAGCTAAGAACAGGGCTTGGTACTCAGTAGTGCCAGACCCAGCCATGAGTTTGTTTGCCCAAGAACAAGGCCCGGTACTCCGCAATACCAAGCGCCAACAGGCATCGGACGCCCAGCGCCTAGCAAGCACAGGCACCCAGTGCCGGACGCCCAGGAGCACTGACGCCCAGGTGTCCAGACGTTGTTGCGCACGAGGACCTATTGCCATTCCGGAGACATTTGGATATTGTGAACTTAAAGATGAAAACGTTAACACATGATATTGAAATTTTATGACTTGTACATAATTATGCCCTAAAGTGAATTGATGAGAGAACATAGTTAGATTTATATCCGAGCTAAGGAATTTAAATTGTAACCTTAAAAAGACATGATAACTGGTAATGTGAGAACTAAAAATGGATTAATAATTAATAAATGACATTCTTGGAATGAACCCTGAATATCTAAGTTGGGACGATTGAACTAAATGGACTTTCTTTCTGTAATCACAAATAGGTTGATTCGAGTGCCCTAATATTGAGAAAGGTCGAAGGATTTCACGTTGAGATTTAAATAAGAAACCTTTTAACGTAAAGGACTTCGGGTAAGTAAATACTCTCATTCTCATTTAATGGTGGTGTAAGGGTGTTGTTATTATGATTGAATCTTCTTACATGAATTGAATGTGTATGTAAGTAAACTCTCACATTCTCATTCACATATATGTGTTATTTTTATCTGAGTTCTATGTAAGTAAATTCTCTCATTCTCATTGACATATATGTCCTGTGTGTTATGGGATTGTATTGTGAGGTGTGTTAATTGTGTGGAATATTTCATGTGTTTCATATCTTGTACCGTGTTTATGTCGGATGGTATYTTAAATATAGTTGTATGCATTTCATGTCATGGGCATGTAGTTAGTGTTCTACATTATTTCTGGCATGAGACATTCATACATTGAGAAGTGAATGGTTTAGGAAATGAAATTTTGAAAGGGAATGTATTTTATAAATTGTAACGTGTTTAAGAAAGTGTTAAAATTTTTGGAAAGAAGTGTAAACCTAGCCATGAAGGATGTGAGTGGGAAATAGGGCGTGGGGGACCGGCACACCCGACCCTACTCTCGGGGAAGGTAGGTAATGATTCACGTCAGGAAGGTGAAGAATGGAATCGGGTTCCAAATAAGAATGGCCCATTGCAAGCCTAATGGCTAGGCGTTACACTCAGTGAGCTCACGAATGTAATGAAAGGAAATGTTTTGCAAGTTATACATTCTGAAAGGAAAGGTTTTGCAAAGAGATTTCGAAATGGAAATGTTTTAAAGGTTTTCACTGAGAAAATGAGATTTTATAACTTCATAACATGTAAGACATGTTATGCAATCATGCATGAGGTTTACTTACTGGGCCTTTTAGCTCATTCCTTTCTCTAATTTTTATTTCAGATGATGTCTAACCAGATGGGGTGAGGAGGTCACTTGTGGGCAAACCAAGATCTGAAGTTAATGTAAATGAATATTACGGATTAAGATGGTTGTATTAAGTATTATTATTTGGTTTAAATTCGTTTGAGCTTCCACAAATTCATGTTAGTGAGTAAATGGTGACATTCTCAGGTTAGGATAAAGGTTCCTTACAGCTTCGACAAATTGGCACCATTCCATGCAAGAAGAAAGAAGAAACTACAAGATTGTTTGCCATGGAAATTTTGTTGTTCTTGGGGGGTTTTTGCAAAATTATTCTTGGAGGTTATTTATTTTTGCAATTACATTATCTTGTGATATATTGCATGAAATACATAGTAAAGGATGGAATCACCTTAGGATTAAACAAGATCACATTTAAAGTTATTTAATGCTTTCTTATGTGATGTTTAATCTATGTGATCGGTTACGAATATTGAATAGACAAGCATGTAACTAAATTATTATGTTTTTTCTATTATTGAAGTGTGATCATAAGCATGTTAATGTGAGGATTGCTTTCTCAAGATAGGATTAAAATTGAGATAAAACATATTTATCAAACCTAATAAAATTATTGAATTAGTTTATGAGCCACTTTCTCAACAGCTATCATCTTTGACATAGAAAGTAAAAATAAACTTGGGTATTCCATGATAAGTATTTTGTTATATTTTAATCAACAACATGTAAAATGAACTCATGGATTACTCTCCAAAGAAGTAATATAAGTTTTAGATATTTTACTAGATGTTAAAGGAGCTTTAAAAATATTTCATTAAAACCCTTTTTAAAATATAAGTGGGAGAGGGATTTCGACGACCTTATGGATTCTATCACACCTGTAATTAGAGACCTTTGGTATCCTCATTTCATTCTGAGCATGCCCCCTATAGGATGGGTATTCCACAAGGATCCAAATCTAATAGAAAATGCATAATTGAAACTAAGGGCATGTGTTGTTATCAGTCAACCTATAGTTGGAGTTGATGATGCAAGATTGTTCGTAGGAGATGTAAAGTAGTGGCTAGCCTCTAGAAGGAACTATTCATTGGATCATTTCCTATTAAAGAAGTTTAGTTTGCGGTGGTTATACACTTAACTTAGAGAATTGATATTCTTCCTATAGAAGCTCCGTTGGCCATGTAAGAGCTAAATAACATATTATTGATAATAGTTATAGGGTAATCTATTATCATGAAATAATATGAGCTTATGTGCAATCTTTGTTTGTTATGTACCAAAAACACTAAAATTACATTATTTGAGTTTTTTATAAATGTCTGGTGGAGGTTCTTTCAGTCGCCTGAGTATTATTCTGAAGAAGCATAAGCTCACTGGGGCTACTTATATTGACTGGAAGAGGAATCTGAACATAGTACTCACTGTCGAAAGGTACAAGTATATTCTCATCGACCCATGTCTCAAGACTAGGGAGGACTCCACTATCTAGGAACCCTAGGCTAAGGTAGATTGGAAGAGAATCGCTGAAATGGCTCGACGCTATAAGTTGGGCTGCATGTCTAGTGTGCTTCAGTCAAAGCACGAGCGAATACGAACTARGTATGGCATGGATTTATCATTGCCAACCATGTTTGCTGACAAGAGTCAGCTTGCAAAGTAGGAAGCTCTAAGGGCAATCATGAGCCTAGGATGGCTGAGGGGGCATCGATTCAAGAGCACTTGCTCAAGATGATTGCCTGCTACAAGGAAGTCCAGGACCTAGGAGCTTTGATTGATCATGAGAGCCAGATTGTCATGGTCTTAGAAACTCTGCTAGATTCTTTTCGARAGTTCAAGTTGAATTACAATTTGAACAAATGTACATGAATCTAACGAAGCTCATAAAAAAGCTTTAGGCAGCAGAGAAGATCATGAAGCCTACTTTTGAAAGTTCTGGTTACTAATTCTGTACCTTCTTCTAGGAATGGACCCAAGGCTGGAAAATTCAAGAAAAGGAAGGGACAGAAAATGTAGGTAGGAAAGGCAAGAAGCCTGGCATGGGTCAAGAAAATGCTAAGCCTAAAACTGCTTCAAATGTGTGCAGAAGAGCACCGAAAGAAAGACTATCCAGCCTTCAAGGCCCAAAAGAACAAGTATTGCTGTTTATTTAGAATTCGTCAGTTTGGTTAGATCCTCATCCTCTTGGATAGCAGATTCTAGAGCTACTGATCATGTTTGTAACTCTTTACAGGGGTTAAGGAGAACAAGGACATGAGCTAAAGAAGAGCATGTAATGCTTGCGGGAAATAGAGCAAGAGTATAGACTGAAGCAGCGGGAGTTATTCATTTATTTTTTTATTCTAATAGGATGTTAGTTTTGGAAGACGTTTTATATGTTCCCAGTTTGAGATAGAATTTGATTTCAGTGTCAAAATTATTATTTCAAGGATAGGTTGGTTTTAAAATCACTAGAAATGGAAAATATATGGAAATCTCTTTTACATAAATCATATCAAAAGTGAACTAAATAATTTTGAGACTCAAGCTAGCAGGAATATAAATAAGAAGAGATCACATCATCTAATGAGTCATATCTATGCACTAAAGATTAGGTCACATAAACCCTAATCGTATTCAGAGGTTAATCCATGATAGGTCCTTGGACTCATTGAGGTTGGAATAATAGCCTCAATGTGAGTCATGCTTGATGGGAAAGATGACCAAAAGGTCATTTACCCAAAAGGAAGGAAGAGCCTAGGAGATGCTAGAGTTAGTTTATAGTTTCGTGGTCCAATGACCACACCTGCTAGAGGAGGTTACGATGCTTCATTACATTTACGGATAAACATTCTCATTTTTCATTATATTTACCTGATGAGACACAAGTATGCCTCTTTTGATAAATTCAAGGAGTTTAAGGCTGAAGTGGAGCGTCAAACATGTAAAGTAATCAAAATCGTAAGGTCAGACAGTGGTAGAGAGTATCTCCTTTGTGAGTTTAAAGACTATCTAGTACATCATGAGAGAGTCTCTGAATTTAACTTAACCTGGAACCCTCCAGCATAATAAAGTATCTTAGAGAAGGAACCAAACTCTCATGGAAATGGTTAAAAGCATGATGAGTCATGCAAATCTTTCTATTTCTTTTGGAGATATGCATTGGAAACAATAGCATACATTCTGAATCTGGTACCTTCCAAGTCTGTATCTAGGACACCTTATGAGATATGGAAAAGGAGAAAGCCCAATCTAAATCATTTTAATATATGGAGTTGTCCAGCTTTTTACTAACTAGAGGAAATAAGTTAGATAAAAAATCAAATTTACATCACTTTGTTGGATATAAAAAAAAAGTACTAGAGGTGGATACTTTTATTATCCTAAGGAGCAGAAAGTACTTATTAGTACTCATGCTAGATACTTGGAGGATGATCAATGTATGTTCACTAAAGGTTCAAACAAAATAGAGTTCGATGAGAGGTTATCTACAGGACAAATCTCATATTCTTCTAACAATCCAGTTAAGGTGTCAAAAGAGACTCCACACTGAGTTTTCCTATACACACGGAGRTTTGTCATAGTAGGAGAGAAACTAGATTTCCAGATAGATTGACGGGAGAGAATTTTGAGTTAGTTTTTGACCATGAGGAACAAGATCCCACTAGATATGAGGAGGCAATTCTTGATGTTGATATAGATAAGGTGCATCTTGCCACGAATGTTGAGATTGAGTCTCTGTATCTCAATTAGGTTTTGTGATCTTGTAGTTGCATGATGTGACTGAAGAATCATTCGTTTTACTAGAGATTATATGCATGTTTTCACCCTTTTTAATATGATGAAATGCGATTTCATACCATTTTGCCTTAAATATTGCTTAGAATTGACCAAGTGCCTTTAATTGTACAATAGTGTGAAATTATAGACTTCATGTGCATTTGTTAAGATAAAATACTCTATTTTGTAGGGAAAAAGATTCTATAAGCAAAATAGAGGGTCACTTGATGAACAAGTGAAGATTTATTCAATGTTGCTATAACAGACAACAATGGCTCAAAAATGCAATGCTGCAGTATTGAGTGTCACGAGCTAAAAAGGAATATTTTATTCAAAGTAAGAGGTCAAGAAAGAAAAGAAAAGTCATCAATGGAAAAAGGAGAAAGTCAAATCTGAAGTCCTAAAAGCAAAAAGGCAAAAAGCAAAAAGTTGTCCATGATACCTTTTTGCCAAGCTTCCAAAGGAAGCTTTCAGGAGACAAAATGYATAGAAAAGAGAGGGTAGAATTCATTCTGAAATTCAAGAATCAGGAGTAAAATGTAGGAGAGAGAAAAGGAGAGAAAAGAGGAGAGAGAAAGAGAGCAAAAAGAGGGATGGCTAGAAGAAGAGAAGAAGAAGAAGACTTCAAAGAAGCCTTCACCATTGGACTTCATCAACCTCTTTAGGCTCTGTTGCTTCTTCTCTTAGTGATTATTTCAAGATGCATTTCAATATGATAATCTTTCACATCTTGTACATTTCATCACTGACCATGAACTAACTTTTTAGAACTTAGAGTTTTGATGAACTTATGTATTTAATGTCTATTTGAATGATTTGAGCAAGGTTTTCTACTTTATAAATGCTTTACTCAAGGTTATATAATATTTACATTCACTGTTTTATTGGCCATGAATAGTGTTTGTGTGAGTTTCTTGAAATTTGAAAGGTAGTAAAAAGAGGTGGAAAACTTGAGTAGATGTGGGTTTGGTTATCTTGAGATAAGGTTAATATCTTAGGGATACCATATAATATTAAAGACAATCATATTCCACCCATAAGATCATATGAGACTTGAACTTTATTCAAGTTCCTTAAGCTAAGTAACTCCGACAGGTAGATCAACTTAGTGAAATAGGAACAAAGACCAACAAACTGAAAGGGTGAGTTCATTTCTGTCTCGATTTGCGCTAAACCTTTACTATAGCATTTGCTCAGAAGTCATTGTTGTAGCTAGTCTGTAGCATTAATGTTGTAGCTAAACCTTTGCTGTAATATTTGCTTAGAAGTCACTACTGCAGCCCATCTATAGCATTGACATTTTAACTTCTTAGACATAAGTATATTGGGGATTCTTGAATCTAACTCATTTTTAATCTCTCGACCATCTTGTTTGTGCGATTGTTGTGATTGTTTCCGAATCCTTGTGATTAGATAAATGTAGATTATTTTACTTTATTTTTGTGACAACCATCAACTATTGATTTTATTAGGAATTTAAACCATCACTTTTGAACTAACAATCCTTGTGGGACGATACTCTTATTACTCTATATTACTTGTGGATGGTGTATACTTGCATGAGTAAAACTTTACTGCATATGCGATTTTATCTATCATTGCACCTGAGGGGTGAAACATATAGGGTGTAAGTGAGTATACAAGAAAACAAGAGTAGCGAACAGAAAGGTGGAAACGTTTAAAGCAAGGTTGGTTGCAAAATGCTATACTCAAAAAGAAGGGATCGATTATGAGGAAACGTTTTCACCAGTAGCCATGCTTAAATCCATTCGCATACTCTTAGTAATAGCATGTCATTATAATTATAGGATATGACAAATGGATGTCAAGACAGTCTTTCTTAATGGCTGCCTTAGTAAGGACATCTATATGTCCAAGGTAGAAGGCTATATTGTGAAAGGCCAAGAGCACATGGTTCACAAGCTTAAGAAATCCATTTATGGACTAAAGCAAGCATCAGAAGCATGAAACAAATGTTTTGATAAGTCTATAAAGTCTTACAGATTTGTACAAAACATAGATGAACCATGCATGTATAAATAGATGGATGGTAAAAGTGTGTCTTTCTTGGTGTTACATGTTGATGACATTCTATTCATTAGAAATGATGTAGGGAAATTTTCATCAATTAAAGTTTGGCTATCAAGTCGATTTAGCATGAAAGATATAGGAGAAGCTACCTACATTCTTGGTATAAAACTTCTTATAGATAGGAAGCAAAGAATGTTAGACTTATCCCAATATGCATATACTGATAAGATACTGGCTAGGTTTAGCATGGATCAATGTAAAAGGGCACTTATTCCCTTCAAACACGGTCTAATATTATTTTCCAAGGATTGTCCTATGACAAAGAAAGAAAAGGAAATAATGAGTAGGATTTGCTATGCTTTGGCTGTGGGAAGTCTCATGTATGCCATGTTGTGTATGAGGCCAAATATTTACTTTGTCATAGGCATGGTAAGTAGATTCCAGTCAAACCCAAGGGAAAGATATTGGCGAGCTGTCCTAGAAGCTAGAAAATATTAGCTGCCCTAGAAGCTAGGAAATATTTTTCTAAGAATTTTTTCTTCATTCTTCCGAACTAGTTATCGAATCTTATGGCAAGTAATATAACAAATCCTTAGCTTTATCAACTAAGGAAAAGGGAAAAGATAAAAGTCTAATTTGATCATCCGTCATCAGTTGAGGACGTATAGTTGAGAACAGCCAACATGAAATTCTTTTAGATGATTGTGGGGATCCTCTCCTGTAAAACCATGAAACTTTGGAAGTAACTCGATTAGTCTAGGTTTTATCTCAAAGTGAGCATTAAATCAAATAGATTAACACAAAGAAGCGGATGAGTAACATTATGATTAGCTAACTCCCTTAAGGCTCTAGTTCGTTAAGCTACGTTGACTTCACCTTCCTACCCTATTTGCTCCTCAAATGTAGTTTCAGTTTTAGAACAACCTGGCTCAATTAAAGTAGGAGATGATTTGGATGCTTCTCGTGCTCTTTTCCTTCATTCTTTTGTTGTCTTCTCAATTTTTGGATTGTGACAAGCTTACATGTATGAGAAGATCTAGGCATATGCCAAAGGATCCAATAGAATTGAAGAAAAGTGATTACTTAAAATCGTTCCCCGACAACGACGCCAAAATTTGGTGTGTCGTTAATTCATCAAAATATAAAATAAATATACTCACTCTTAATATGGTATAATGGTAACACAATTGTCAAAGGGAATAGTAAATCAATATTCTTTAAAGAGAAACAACTTGAGTAGACAAAAATAATAAACTAATAATTAAAATTGATCAAGAAAAGAACTAAAGATAGAACAATAATTTTTGAAATAAAATTTCAAATTAAACAAGGCTCTGGTTTAAGTAATTAAATCTATACTAGTTCAAGCAATTGCCCACTGATTAAATAAATTACTCAACATTCACAAATAAATTGGTTATAGTTGTCAAAGATAGCTTTAAGCAATCAATCCCTCCTTAAGTGTTGATTTTTAACAAGAAAAGCTTTATTAGTTATTTCCTAATCGATAGACAGCCTCATAGATAGCACATGAGTTTTAATTTAATGACAGCATTAAGGACTAGAGAGACCCAATTCTAATTAATAAACTCAAATAGCAGGTTGTCAAGCTAGCATGTTGTTCCCTTTTGACATACCATGCTCTCATAGTAGGTGAAATTATATCAATCTTCCACTCTATTAAACCGCATCAACAATTAAAAATTTGCCTGGTCTAATTTGGCTATAAACTATTAAACTTAACAAAATATCAATGCATAATATTCAATCAAGTCAAACAATAATTAAACAATAATTACAAGGAATAACAATTACTTGCTATAAATTGAGTATATAAGCACATTAGATCTCACAATTTAATTGAACTAACATTAACGCCTTAACTAGAGTAGAAGAACTTAGAAACAAAACATAATGTGGAGACATATGATGTCTAAAGTAAATAATGGATAACAGATAATAGGATAGATGATGGATAATTGGCCAATGGTCTCCCCTACCTTTCTTGTGTTCCCTTTATATGGATATAGGAAACAACAAGAATCCCTTAATTATCTTAGCTAACATATTTAAAATCTAATCAATAAAGAAAACTAAGGTTAAAATATCAAATTACTGATTACAAGGGATATTTATCCCTAAAAATCCTCCCTAGATAATAGGAATCTTCCAAAAGATAGTCTTACAAGCTTGCAAATAACTCCCTAAATTCATCCATCCATGTGCCCACATGATAGATTTTTTGTACTGCTGGAATTTTGTTTGAAATGCTCCAATAATGCCTCCTTTTCTCCGACTACCTCCATGGAGTCCTAAATGGATAAAATATCAAAAGAAGACGTAATTAGTACGATAAATTTGTCCATAATCCATTAAATACTCTACAATTGTCGCACTAATTTGGACTCTAACACACTTCCCTATTAAAGAATTGATGGTCTCAAACTTGCAGTCTCCAGTATTTTATCCTAGTAAGATTGAATTCCTGCTCTGCTTCTATTGCTTTCTCACACCTATAACTTCTCATTTTTCTTCAAGAAGCCTTAATTAGGGCTGCGGATTTTCTCATACACTATCCTACTAAACTCCTTGCTACACACATTTATCCACCAATCAGAACATGACGTGTATTTATTCTTAATCTCTCTAATATCTCTCCTTATTTATTTTAGAAATTAAAGTATACATGTGTTAGACTTTGATTGGTGTAGTAGGAAAATGTAGAAGAAATATACTAAAAGATTCGGAGCCCTTCATTAGCAAGAATTTTGCAGGAAAAACTAAGAGGAATTTCTTCAAAGACAAAAAAGAAGAGGAAAAGAAAAATAAAAAGAAAGGAATAAAAGATAATGGGTTGGTCAAAAGGTCACATGGGTAGGGGTTCATGAACTCATGCAAAAATAGGTAACCTGTGCATGCATGTGTAATGACTATGGTCATCATGCATTGACTAATTGATATTGAGGGCATTATAGTAATTACACTAGGTTAATGAATTAAATAAGATAAATGCTTCCAATGAAGCACTCAGATTTTTCTATTGCGATAAAAATTCCTTCAACTCGGTCATAAAATTAAAATGGATAATATGCYAGTATGAAACTAATAAAATAATATTAAATTAATTATCAAAGTTTTCTAATCCCCAACGTGCATTCGATACCACGAAACCTAATTGGATATCCATAAATTGAAAAAGCCTAGGGTTTTTACATTCTCCGCTACTAACTGAAATTTTTTCCTCGAAATTTTTCATACATGTGAATAATTTGGGGTATTTCTAACGCATATAATCCTTTGATCCCAAGTTGCTTCCTAAGTACAATAGTCTTCCCAATTGAACCTTGACAAGGGAATTTCTTTATTTCGCAGCTTCTTGACACTGTTCTGCAGTACCGGTACTGGCATCTCCTAGTACGATAGGTCAGGATGCAATTCTACTTCTGCCTCAGTTATCACATGCTATTGGTGATGGATTGTATTACTTAAGCTGCGACATGTTGAATATGTCGTGTATTCTAGCTAACTCGGTTAGTAGAACAATCCTATACACAATTTTTTCTAATCATTTCTAGAACTTCGCATGGTCCAATGTACCTCGGAGTCAGCTTATCGCCCCTCGAGTGCTTGAAAGTTCCTCGATGAGCCCTCAGTTTTAGAAAGACTTTATCGTCCATCTCAAATTCCAAATCTCGCCTCTGGTTGTCAGCATAGCCTTTTTGTTGGCTCTGAGCAGCTAATAACTGGTCTCAAATTATTTTCACCTTCAAACATGATTCCTCTATATCTAATAACTGGTTATCTTTATAGATTTGCCTTTCTCCAATTCTTCCTAGGCAATCGGCAATCAAAATCTTCTTCCTTAGAGGGCTTCGTAAGATGCCATTCCAATCGGTGATCGATAGTTGCTATTATAGGTAAATTTTGCGAGTGCTAGATCATTCACCCACTTTTACCTACCCAAAATCCATGATGCATGCTCGCAACATGTCCTCTAGGATTTGTATAGTCCTATCTAACTAACCGTCTGTTAGGGGATGTGTAGTAGTAATAAAGCTTAGCAAAATACCCATTGCCTTATGGAACTTAGGACAAAACCATGTAGTGAATCTCGGGTCTTAGTCTAAAATAATGTTTACGGCTACGCCATGAAGTCTCAGAATTTCTTGCGCAAACACCTCTGCTAACTTCTTCAGAGAGTACTTTATGTTAATCGAGATGAAATGGGCTGATTTGGTCAAGCGATCCACTACTACCCAAATGGTGTTTTTATTCCCTCGAGTATAATCCAAACTTGTCACGAAATCCATGGTCACACATTCACACTTCCATTCTAGCGCTCGAAGATGTTGAAGTTATCTTGCAGTCAATATTGTTCCGCTTTTACTTTCTGGCATGTCCAACATGTAGACACGTACTGCATGATTTCTCTTTTCATATTATTCCACTAGAAGTGTTGCTAGAGATCGCGATACTTCTTGTTGCTCCCAGGATGGATTGTGTACCAACTTCGCATTTCGTCAAGAATGCTTTTCCTTAATTGAGCATGGTCTAGCACACATATCCAGTTTTGTAAGTTCATCACTCCCCCTTGATTCGTTCTAGAGTTTGGCAAGCCTCTAGATTTCATTTTCTCCTTCAATTTTCAAATTTCTTCGTCATGCTTATTTCTTTAATCTTTTATCTCTAATCAAGCGAGTCGCCTTATTTGTGCTTCGGTCTTAGACATTACTATAGGCTCCAACTCTTTTACCACTCGGAGTTGTATCATTGATAGTTTTACCTTCTGATAACCATAGACAATATTCCTATTTTGACCCCTATTTTTGCTCGATTTTAACTAGTTCCTTATGATTTTATGCTATTAACCTTGGTTTGTGACCTCAATTCTGATATCCCTTTTGTACCTATTTCACACCTAAAAAGCTTGATCTTTAAGGAAGTTTTGTTAAGGAACATAGAAAATGCTACAACATTCATAATTCTAGGGAACGAGTATGAGGTGCATCTTCCGATAAAGCAGCACAAAGCCCTTGCATTTAGTGAAGAATCTGAGCAAGAATAAAATAAAGAAGATTGCTTGTGTTGACTTCTAAACTTTACTCGAAATGGCCAGACAAGGGAAAAGTATTGACGACAACATTACTTAAATTAGACACAACAAAATGAATGTCTATTGAGTTAGCACTGACCTATCAGAGATAATTGCTATAACAATAGCCAACTCAGCTACATTTTGGGCTCTATATAAGGATGAGACCTCAAGAAGAAAGCAGGGTAGCTTTAGTTTTAGAATTCATCTCTTTGTAGTATAGTTTAAGGTCTTTTTCGACAGAATGAACCACTTTAATTCATCTCCATTTTACTTGTATTTTAGAGGAAAAAGAGGAAATTATCTCTCTCATAGTGTAATCCATCTTCACTTCTATTCGAAAGCTTTCTTACATTTTAATGCAGGTACTTTTAAGTTTTTGGCAAACCAGTAAGAGTTCTTAGCTATTTTTGAATCTCTTCTTCTAGAAAAGTTCTATTTTCATTAGCCCATTCAAGGGGCAAAAGCTTGACAAAGCCAAATGCCCACGATTTAGGTTAGTTAAGTTTATAACAAGTGCAACCTTTTGAAAGATTAAAGTTATTCGACCATTGTTAGGGGTTATAAGCTCAAACCACCCACTTTTGGAGCTCAATATTAACGAAGAGAGGAACTAAGTATCATAGCCTTCAGTGAGCAATCTTTAAACATTTAGTAACTCATTGCTACAGAGTTCTAGTATCTGGCTGAGATAAGACACTTTTTTCAGCAGTGAACAATCATACAACATTACAGAATTGTTGGGAAGATTACAATAGAAATGTGGTCAGGTTTCCCTACATCTCCTACATTTTCACTATGGATGGCTTCATGTAAGACATCACATGAGACTGCTCATTAGGCTATCGCATTCGAAARTGACATTAACTTCTAACTATTGCCACTAACTCGTTATAGCTTTTTGTCTTACTTTAATTTACATGTACTTCAGTTATTTTTCATTAACTTATTCCATTTTAATCTTTTACTTTTCAATCATCCCTATTAGATGTTCCCTCTATTGTCTTGTCACTATTAAATAGAGTTTACATGGTTTTCCTTCCATTTAAATATCCTCGTAGGATAAATGCCTTATTCACTCTTACTACTTTTGGACTGCATATACTTGTGTGAGTGCTAGTTTAATCACAATAGGTTAGACCCCAACACCTTCCTACTCAAGGCATCTGCAATAAGGTTCGCGTTTCCTGGATGGTAGTTGATCGAATATTGATATTTTTCAAGTAATTCAATCCATGTCCTTTGCCTCATCTTCAAATCGTTTTGTAAGAACAAGTATTTGAGGCTCTTATCATTCTTGAATATTTCATACACCACTCCATATAAATAATGCCTCCACATTTGAAGGGAAACTATGATTGCAGGCAATTCCAGGTCATGAGTGGGGGAGTTAACCTCATGTGGTTTGAGTTTGCATGAGGCATAGGCCACTGCTTGGCCTTCTTTCATTAGTACTGGTCTAAGTRCTTCACCTAATGTGTCAGTATATAACACATATTTCTTTCTTGTCTTATAGAGTACCAACACAGGTGCAAATGTCCAACCTTCTCTTCAGCTCCTGATAAGTACGTTCACACTTTTCCTCCCATCTAAATTGGGTATTCTTCCTAGGTAACCTAATTAGAGGGCTGGAGATCTTGGAAAAATCTTGGATAAATCACCTGTAATATCCTGCTAAGCCGGGAATGTAATATCCGAGATTTAATTTCTATTTTTCTTTTCAAACTTTATATATATATATATTCAATCCACTAATTAGATTATATTCATGATTGTTAGTAAATAGATTAATTTACAGCATGAGGACTTGGAGGCTATAACGTTTGTGCCAATTAGAAATAACTAATTATTTTTTGATTTATTATTTTTTATGCATTAAGGGTAAGTATATTTATTTTAAGGTAAACTTTTATTAGTTTAATTTAATTAGAATTTTTATTTAATTAATTCAGGTCTGACCTGCTAGAGTTCGTTCTCTTCTTATTCAAACCTAAAACTAGAATAAGTTTTCAATTTTAGGTTAGAAGAAAACTAATAGATTTTAATTTAGTTGGGCTTATTTAGTTAAGGAATAAAAGTGGCCCGTAGAGGAATTTTGGTTAGGATTAAACTAGTAGGTAAAAAAATTATAAATTTGGACGAAAAGAAGATGACTGTTCATCTTCTTCCCCAACATAACCCTAGCCATAACCCCCTTCCCCACCGCCGCCTCCTCCCTCTACCCTGATCGACTCCGGCCTTCTCTATCTCTATCTCTCTCTCTCTCTCTCTCCCCCTTCTCTACTGATATCGGATGCCACTCCATCTCCTCCGTCTCGTCACTCAACCAGGTGACTAGGCGACCAGGTGACCAGACAACCAGGCATCATGCGCCATCCTCTCAAGCTAGTTGCGCAAGCACAACACGTGCGCTACCAGGACTGCCGTTCGCAAGGCCAAAGCATATTTTTTTTCCCTAGCATGATTGACGCTATTACATGTTATACTCGATACCACACCTAAGGTTCGAGATTCGAGGTGAGTCCTTAGTTTCTTCATTTGAATTAACCGAATGGCCTAGGTTTTGTATTATGTAATAATAATTAAGGGAAAATATGGAATATGTTTAATTSAAATTTAAGTTAGTATGATTAAGTTCAAGGAGGATATAATTCTAGAAATATGTTGGAATATAATTTAGGGTGAAATTTAGGGTTGTATGATAAAATAATTTATATTGTGATTATGATTATTATTATTATTATTTTAAGAACAAATTAGGAGTCATGAAATTAAATTGTACTATTAGTAGTTTGATTTTATTGACATGGAAATTAATCTTGAGAAATTATTTGTTAAGGTCACCATAAAAAAATGATGAAGGTATTAACGGTAAACACCTGTATTGAATGAATGTGTTTGGTTAAATAAGTTTCAAATGAATATTCTTTGTGTAATAATATTGTGATACTGCGGCACATTGACGTTGTGGGCAACCAAGGCACCCCGCTAGTGACTTTAAGTAAACAAATTTACTAAGGACTACATGAAAATAAATTCTTACATTCTCATTAATTGTGATGTGTATGTGTTGGTGTTATAATTATATTTCTCTTATGTGAACTGAATGTGAATTGAATGTGAATTCATAATTGATATTGAAGTATGTAAGTAAACTCCCTCATTTTCCTTATTGTAGTGAACGTGTAATTATTATTATGATTGAATATCAATGTTAATTGAATGTGAGTTTGTGGTTTATATTGAGGTAAGTAAATTCCGACATTCTCATTTAGTTGTGATGCAAGTGTATTGTTATTATAATTGAATCTTCTTATGTGAATTGAATGTGAATTGATAATTGCTCTTATGTGTTATAATGTGAGATTATTTTCACTATGTGAATTTGCTATTCATTAATATATTAGAAATTTTAAGTTAAGGGTGGATATGGTCCATGAGCATGTAGATTGCAGTAGTTGCGCATTCTCTTGTATGGACATAATCATATATTCAAGAAAGGAAATGTTTTAAAAAATGAAATTTGGAAAAGTAGATGTTTGAGAAATGAAGTTTGCAAAGATGCTATTTTTATGATGAATATTTTGAAAAAAGTTGTAAAGCTAAAGCCATGGAAGATGTGAGTGGGAAATGGGGCGGGAGAACCGGTGCACCTGACCTAATCCTCTTGTAGGGTGGGGAATTCATGTATTATTCACCTGTTATGAGGTGATGTTTAGGAAAAGTTAAAGTAATGTTAACCACTTTGCGGTTCTACCGGTAGAAAATGTGACCGGATTCCAAAGAATGATAGCCCACTGCAAGCTTAATGGTTAGGCGTTACACTAAGTAAGTTCACAACTTTATGAAATGGAAATGTTGGGAAGTTTTGATGAAAAGAAAATTTTTGGAATTTCTCACAATTTGAAAATGAAATTTTTGGAAAGTTTTAGCAAAGTGAAAATTTTAACTTCATGACATATAGTGCACGACACATGCATTCATGCATGAGGTTTACTTATTCAGCCTAGTAGCTCACCCCATATTTCTTTATTTTACATTTTAGGTGATGATTAATCAAATGGTGTGTGGAGATCGTCTGGGAGCAAACTTTGATACCCAAGAATCATTCTGTTAATTAAATTTTCTATTTATTTATGAACTTATTGAATGTTTAAATTTTATTCATTTATTTTCAAAATTTTTTGCTGAAATTTTAAATATATGAGGATTAAGTCAGTGACATTTCTGGATTAGGATAGTTTTTGATCTAAGGGTGTTACAGAGAAAGCTTCTAATTTTAGTAGGTGTCTTGGGTCATTTCCAATTTGTCACAGCCTCTAGTTTTGACGGATCCACTACTAAATCGTCTAGTGAGACTATGTTTACCAAGAAGGAGATCTCATGGAGCTAAAATTCACACTTGCTAAGTTTGGCATATAGTTGATGCCCCGTAATTTTCATAACACTAGGTCCAAATATCACTTATGATGTTCCTTGGTCTTGAAGTAGATCAAGATATCACTATAAAGATAACCACAAACTCATCTCTGATGAGTTGATAGCCTAAATGGCATCGCTAAAAACTCAAAATGCCTATACCTAGTGTTGAATGCCGTTTTAGGGATGTATACCTCACTGATTTTGACCTAATAATATCMTTGTCTCCAAATCCAACTTAGAGAAATATCTAGTGCATTGCAGTTAATCAAATAACTCATTGATAAGGGCCAATGGTTACTTATTCTTAATAGTCAGATTATTCAGGCCTCGATTATCTATGCATTGCCGTAAAATGTTGTCTTTTRCTTAACAAACAATATTGGAGCGCTCCAAGGTGAAATGTTGGGTCTAATAAAACCTTGCTCCAATAATTGTTGCAATTGTTCCTTCAATTCCTTGAGTTCAACTAGCGATATCCAACAAGGGAATCTTAGATATCAGTTRTGCCTCAAGGATCAGGTCGATATGAAATCTCTATCCCAGTTATGGGCTATTCAGGTCAACTCTAAAGGAAATACGTTAGGGTATTCCTTTGCTAGTAGCACTTTCTCTAAATCCTCAATCTCTGATGATTGATTTATCGAATATACTAGARARCCTTGACAACCCTTACTCAAAAGTTTCTTATCTTTAACTCCAGAAATTAATGAACTTATGGCATTAACCCGATTCCAATGAAATTCTACTATCTCTGCAGGTGTCATTAACTTGACCACCATATTCCTACTATCATGTTGGGCTCTYTGTCGAGATGACGTATCCATTCCTAGAATGATATATAATCCTTAAAAGGCAATATTATCAAATCCCCAAATAGTATGCTATTTCTGACACCAATTTCACAATCAATATATATTATGTCAGCAACGATATTTAGATGGGTGTACTTACTAAAAACGTGTTAGGCAATTCAACAATAGGGATCAACAAGTAATTCACATAATTAGCTACAACAAAAGAGTTGGTTGATCTGGGATCTACTAAAAATTTGAGCCTTATAAGTAAAGATTAACCACGTATTTATTATGCTTCTGCTGCACTACTCTAATTTTATAACTTAATAAAGAATTTGATCCACATATGATACCATGCCATCTGTCTTGCTATTTCTATTACAAGTAAAACACATCCAAGAACTAATGAGATTCAACTCTATCATTCTATATATGGAAATGTTACTATCTCATGATTAATCCAAAATCGAATACCATTAAGGACACAATCAATAGAATGTTAAATGAAACTATACTCCTACCTCTCATAGCCGAGTCTCGGGTAGGTCTACACACTCATAGAATGTTAAATGAAACTCTGTACTCCTTAGGCCGTGCAAGCTTATATGGGAGAAAAATCATTTTGTTCCTTTAAGGCTGCTCGCTTTTGGTTAGCTTCACTAAGAAACCGATCAAACAAGCCTACATTATGATGGATCGGTGCTCGCTGAGTCTCAGTCGTCTCTAGTTGAGTATGCGAATTACCAGTCTGTGCCTCAATCTCTTGTATACTAGCCTTGCTAGCTAGCTAAAATCTTCTTTTAGGCATCCTACAATCACCACAAAAGTAAGTCTAGCAATTGCTATTTTTACTTAACCATACTTTCTCTTAGCATAAAATTCTCTGCAATCACAGATCTTATGTTTAAATCACAGAACTTATGCTCTGATCACATAACTTATACTCTAATACTACTTGTCTATCATGTTGTATATAATCATTAATTAATCATACTAAAATGATTCAAACATAAAATACTTACGCAATTCCTATAGATCATAACCTAAGCTCTAATACCAGCTATAATGACCCATCCTCCCCTTAGTTCCACTATGAAGGAATGGTGTAATACCCGAGATTTCTTTTTATGGATTTTTCATTGATCTTGTGAATTTGTGTGCCAACTAGGGTTGGATAATTTTCTATGTTGTTAATGTTTTAATTGTATGTTAATAAGTGTGAAAGTATCGTGTTTGTTGGATTAGGACCRTTTGTTGGTTAGAGGCTCYACTTGTTGGGCTTATTTATTTTCATTCGAAAYKCTAGATTTTTATCGAAAGAAAGCCCATTGAATTTAATTTAATGAATTGGATTAGTTACGAATGGGAAGGCCTGAAAAATTTGGGTTATGGCCCAAGTTTAAAAAAAAGAAAAAAGAAAAATAGAAGAAACCGAAACCATCTTCATCTTTCTCCCCTTTACGCCATTGCTGCCCACTCCCAAAGCCTGCCTGCCTCTTTCTTCTTCTCTTCTTGCCYCTGCCACTACCTTTCCTCCTCTGCCTACCTGACGTTGCTCATCGTGGCCTTTCCTTGCTCTTTCTCCTCTATTCCTCTTCTCTTCCCTTTTCCCACAATCGGCACTTAAAGTGGCTGCTGCTTGTGGATAGCAAGCCGCTCGTCATACAGAAGTTATCTACCAGATCCGTCCCTTCCACGCCGGTACTCGAGGGATGCTGRTTGCAGTACGTATCACCAGTGKTCGATTCTCGGAGCCGTGACCAGATCTGCTATTAGAGTTGTAGTTGCTCGAAGAAGATCTGCAACGCAACCCGCACAGCCACTCCTCATTATTGCGCATCGTCCATCCTTGACTGCTGCTCGCCGCTGCTTCTGTTTACACCACGACAGGTTGCTGCACGCCAAAGGCGTGTGATCGACATCGAAGAATCCATAGCCGCTRGGGATGAAGCGGTCCGCCCAAATCTACCTTTATCTTCTTCCTCTTCTTCCTCTCTGCTTGACCAATTTGCTCTCTAGAAACGCCGAGCGACCGATCCAGACCAGAAGTAGAAGTTCTGGAAAGCGATTGCTGTGTTGTCTTCCTCGCGTGCGCCACTGTTGTTGCTACTGCCTGTATTGCCAGGAACAAGGACCTGCGAAAGCAACGGCCAGCTTCCTTGCTGGTTCTCAGTGAGTACAGCTGAGAGGTTGTTGCTGGTGGTCGACTGATTGTCGATCAGCTGAGTTTTCAACCAGGAATAAGGGACAGCAGCAAGGCCCCGGCACCCAGCGCTCAGACGCTAGACGCCTAACGCCCAAATGCCCAGGTGCTCAGGATCGTTGCGCATGCCGCTTGAGCGCACGCCCAAGAGTCCAATACCATTCTCGCAACTCTTAGACTTTATGAACTTAAAAGGTGAAAACATTATTAACTAATATTGAAATTTATGACCTATGAAATTATATCCGAAAGTAAAATTGTGGAGAACATAGATTAGGTTTAATAACCGAGCGAGYAAGTTTAAATTGTACCCTTAAAAAAATGTGATAATTGGTAATGTGGGAACTAAGTATGGATTAATAATTGGGAAATGACATTGTTGGAATAAACCCTGAATATCTAAGTTGGGACAATCGTACTAAATAGACTTTCCTTCTGTAATCGAAATTAGGTCGTTTCGAGTACTTTGATGTTGAGAACAATCGAGGGATTTTACTTCGCAATTCACATAAACCTTTAACGTAAAGGACTCTGGGGAAGTAAACTCTCACATTCTCATTAATGTATATGTGTTGTGGTTATAATTAAATTGCTCTTACGTGAATTGAATGTGTATTGAGTCTGAGTTCTATGTAAGTAAACTCTCACATTCTTATTAATGTATATGTGTTATTCTTATTGAATCTGAGTTCTATGTAAGTAAATTCTCACATCTCATTAATACTTATAAATGGATGTAATTGAATTCTTTTAGATGGTTTAATGTGTTGTGTGTGGGATTGTATTATGAGGCGTGTTAATTGTGTGGCATGTTTCATGTGTTTCATATCCTGTACTGTTTTTATGTGAAATGATATGTTATATATAGTGGTATGCATTTCATGTCATGGGCATGTAGTTAGTGTTCTACATCATTCATGGCATGAGCCATTCATACATTGAGAAGTGAACGGTTTAGGAAATGAAATTTTGAAAGGGAATGTATTTTATAAATTGTAACGTATTCAGGAAATGTTAACGTTTTTGGAAAGGAGTGTAAACCTAGCCATGAAGAGATGTAAGAATGTTAGCCGCTCTGCAGTACTACCGGTAGGAATGTAATCAGGTTCCAAATAAGAATGGCCCACTGCAAGCCTAATGGTTAGGCATTACACTCAGTGAGCTCACGAATGAAATGAAATAAAATGTTTTACAAGTTATACATTTTGAAGGAAAGGTTTTGTAAAGAGATTTCGAAAAGGGAATGTTTGGAATGTTTTCATTGAGAAAATGAAGTTTTATAATTCATGACTTGCAGGACATGTTCATGCATTCATGCATGAGATTTGCTTGCTGAGCTTAATAGCTCATTCCATTTCTCTCGTTTGCATTTCAGATGATGTGTAGCTAGATGGTGCGAYGAGGTCGCTTATGGACAAACCAAGATACCCTGAAGTTAATATAAATGAATGTTATGGATCAAGATGATTGTTGACTAGAATGGTTTTTATTTTATTATTAAGTATTTCTTATTCGGTTTAAATTCTTTTGAGCTTCTGCAAATTCATGTCAGTAAGTAAATGGGGACATTCTCGGGTTAGGATAAGGTTCCTAATCTAGGGGTGTTACAAATGGGGCCGCCTGTCTCTTGATAGTTGAACAGTCAAATAATCAATGCATCTAAACTTGCAAAAATAATATATAGTCTGAATTTAAAAACTCCCAAAACAAATATCAAGATACAACTGTGAATAAATTTAACATCCAAAACATCAATGTACAACTTCCAAATTAGAAACACTAGAACTATTACAACTCTGTGAGCATCACAAGTTATATTCTTTCGATTTACTCCTAAGCTCAATTTCTCTTGGTAGCTCTACTAGTCTGTAACTGCCACTAAAAACATAGGAGAAAAATAATGAGTTAGGCTCAGTAAGTCTCAAGGTGTGTGCAAGGTGAAAGTTATAAAAATCATTCAAGTGTGCATAATTTAATTACATGGATAAACCAAATGCCAGAAACTCAAAAAATGTCATAAAACTGTTAGAACTCAAAGCATGATGTAAATCAGAGTAATAAATGATCCAGTTACATGAAAGCTTAAAACAAAATCCAAGAGTATAGSAAAAGAGATTTCTTGATAGCACAAAACAAATCATATCACAAAGTGGAGTAACACCCTTGGCAGAGTATTATCCAATTACCACCTGTTTGATTTGGTGAGGTCAAGTTATCGGCCTTACCCATATTTGCGCATGGGACTTTTAACCGATCACGATCACAAATAGAAGCACCCGCTAGTTTGAGGACATGGATCGGTGGGCCAGGGCCAAACCTGCTGATGCATTCTTCAAGAAAARGTTTGTTAGAAAACTTTCTCTACTCTCGAGATGGATTATYGTTTTTTGAAAAGCTCATAAAGAACAAAAGGAAGCTTTTATAGAGGTTTAAAAATGACATAAAAAATTACTACCTTTTTGCTCGAAATAGTTATTTCAACGACCAAAAGTCTCAGTGTTTTTACTGTTTGAAATGTTTCAGATAATAGAGTTATTAGATTTAAAACAACTAAGCAACCAATAATAAGTCTAAAGCTATCACACTTAGTTCGAACCCCAACTGGAAGGGTTTCAGATAATTCCATGAAATGTGTACGATGTCTAGAATTTCTGTTTGATTTTTTTGAAATCAGAGGATTTCAGAAAACAAGAACATTGGGACTTTCAAACTCTTAAAATTCGAGCAAATAATAATTAAGATTTTTTTTTCAAAAAGATGTAGCAATAAAGGATGTTAGAAAAAAAGGTATTCGAAGCGATTTTGGCAAGGATTATAAACCTTGGGCAATGAAACAATCATGGAAACTAAGCATATGAAAGATGACATAACATAACCTACCTACTTAGATCCTAATTTATGAACCCTTCATAGTCATGACATAAATGATCATCATTTGTAGATTGAAGACCTTGAACATCGAAGGCTTTAAGTAGGCAGGGGAAGACCAAAAATAAGCACATTTGGAGGTGGACCACAAATTTTTTTAAAAAAAAAAAAAGAAACTATGTTCATGTCATTATCAACTTTATAGTATGAAGATAAGCCCTTTGGAGTTAACAATCACCCCCCAATTTGATAATGACAAATTATCAATCATTTTGCATTGTTTACAAAGGTATCGAACAAACATAAGGGGATTCTAGATATAACAATATCCATAGCTCCCTTTAGTTTATTAAAGGTGTAAAAAATATGTTCATGAGATTTAGGACTTCAGATAGGTTAATTTGGGAAAATCATAAAACAAAAGCATTTAAATAATTTATGATATCATGTAAAGAATAAGCAATAATGTAACACCCCGAATTTTCCTTTATTTAATTTGTTAGATTTTACAWAAAAATTTATGTACCAACTAGATTGGACATGTAATCGTGGACTAAAGACTCGACTTGGGAGTCTATTTATTTATTTAGTCGGAAGTTGGATTTTGAATGAAAGGAAGTTCGTTATGTGTAAATTACGGGTTTTGGTCAGATCGGGATGAGAAAGTCCAACGGATTGAATTATGGCCCAAAATAAAATATAAAAAAAGAAYAAGAAGAAGAAGAAAACCCTAAGTGATCCGCTTCTTCTTCTCTACTTGACAAACTCTTCATCTTCTTCACTTTACAGCCGTCGTCGCCGCCGCCGCCACTCTCTCGCCACCTGACTCGACGCTACTCGTCGTAGCCTTACCAGCTTCTCCTCTTTTCCTTTGCTTCACGGCTGGCGTTTGAAACCATAGTTCGCGATCGGTCACCGCACCAACTGCCGCTCGAAATCACGGTGCAAGTCGCTGGCTCGACACCGCCAGTGCACACGGGAGACCGCCTGTTCTCTCGAGTCTCTTCTCCAATTTTTCCCTCTCGTTCCCGGACCGCTCCAGATCCAGTAAGCTAGCCATCTCTTTTCTTTCTCTTCTTCTTCTTCCCGACGTAATTCAATCTGAACGATCATTGTCGGAGCTCTCACCATTGTTGTCTTCTCTGGGGGAACGACCAGACCCGTGCGACATCATCGCCGGACCTGCCTCGTTACCTACCGCTGTTTGGCGTGAACCGATRTGTGCGGTCGTCGCCAGATTTARCGCCATTATATTTTCTTCCTCTACTCAATGTTTTCTTGTTGGARAGAAACCGACCTRTTGCTGRCGAACCTTGCTGCTCGGCGCAACCAYAGCCGCCGCCGTGTTTTCTTCCTCTGCTCAACGAAGTTTTACTTCAGTTTGCCGTCAGTCTAGCCTCTGTTCTGCTGTCGCGACGCCGGCCATTTCCTTGCCGTCAACCGGTCGCCGGAAGTCGACAGAAACCTTGTGATCGACTGAGGCAAATTCTGGTTCAAGAACAAGCCCGGCACAACAGTGCCAAACCGAGCACGTGAACAGGAGCCCAGCGCAGGCGCCTCACTGCCTGACGCTCAGGCGCACCGACGCCCAGACGCCCAAGGCCATTGTGCGCGTCGCCTGAAAACGCATGTTCGAGAAATCCCCATCTTAAGTAAAAGCCTGTCCACGTAAAGGACTTCGAGTAAGTGATCCTCTCATTCATATCATTTTAGGCATGGATTGGCTATCAAGGCATCATGCCACAATTGATTGTCGCAAGAAGAAGGTTATGTTTGGTCTGTCGGGAGAGCTACAGTTCTGTTTTGTCGGTTCAAGGGTGAAACCATTCATTCCGATAATATCTGTTACGAAGGCATGCCGGATGATGAAGAAGGGTTGCACAGGCTACCCGGCTTCAGTAAGAAAAATTTCTGAAACAGAGCTCACAATCGAACAAATTCCAGTTGTTCGAGAATTTGTGGACGTGTTTCCGGATGACRTTCCCGGTTTACCGCCAATAAGAGAAATTGACTTTGTCATTAATTTGGTGCCTGYAATGGCACCAATCTCTAGAGCACCCTATCGAATGGCTCCTGCGGAACTTAAAGAGTTGAAGGAACAATTGCAAGACCTCATGGACAAGGGTTTCATCCGACCTAGTTTCTCGCCATGGGGTGCACCAGTACTATTTGTGAAGAAGAAGGATGGATCGATGAGGTTATGCATAGACTACAGAGAGTTGAATAAGGTGACAATAAGGAATAGATACATTGCCAAGAATAGATGATCTATTTGATCAACTCCAAGGGGCGGGATACTTCTCCAAGATTGACTTGAGGTCTGGTTACCATTAGTTGTGGGTTCGAAATGAGGACATTCCTAAGACCGCATTTCAAACTCGGTATGGGCACTATGAATTTATGGTAATGCCATTCGGGTTGACCAATGCACCTGCTGCATTTATGGATTTGATGAATCGAATTTTCAAGAAATATTTGGACCAGTTCATCATAGTATTCATCGACGATATATTGGTATACTCTCGATCCAAGGAAAGAGCATGAGGAGCATTTGAGGACGATACTTCAGATTCTTAGAGTCGAGAAACTCTTTGCGAAGTTTAAGAAGTGTGAATTCTGGCTTGATAGCGTGCTATTTCTAGGACATATTGTGTCCAAGGAAGGCATTGCGGTGGATCAGAGTAAGATTAAGGCGATTCGACGATGGCCGACACCTACCAATGTGGGAGAGGTTCGTAGTTTCCTTGGGTTGGCTGGTTACTACCGGAGATTTGTAGAAGGATTTCCAAAATTTCTTCTCCTTTGACCCAGTTGACCAAGAAGGACACGAGATTTCAGTGGAGTGCAGATTGTGAGCACAGTTTCGAAGAGTTGAAGAAGCGACTGACATCCGCTCCAGTATTGGCCATTCCGCAAGGTTGTGAAGGGTTCGTGATTTATAGTGATGCCTCAATGAAGGGTTTGCGTTGTGTCTTGATGCAACATGGTAAGGTAATTGCTTATGCCTCAAGATAATTGAAGGAGTATGAAAAGAACTACCCAACGCATGATCTAGAATTGGCTGCCATTGTGTTTGCATTGAAGATCTGGAGGCATTACTTGTAGGGAACAAGGTGCGAGATTTTCATCGATCATAAGAGTCTCAAATATTTCTTCACCCAGAAGGAGCTAAATATGAGGCAACGACGATGGTTGGAACTTGTGAAGGACTATGATTGCGTGATATACTACCATCCGGGTAAGGCTAATGTAGTGGCTGATGCACTTAGCAGGATGAATCATGAAGCCATAGCCACTTTACAAGTCCGTGAGGAACCGTTGAGGACAGAGATTCAGAAGCTCGACCTGGAAGTGGTGTCACAAGACTTATCGAGTTACTTCGCGAATATGACTCTTACACCCACTCTCTTTGAGAGAATAAAGGATGTACAGACAGAAGACCCCCTATTGTTGAAATGGCGAACAGAAGTTGAGAATGGAAAACGTTCGGACTTCGTGATCACGGTTGATGGAGCTTTGTGGTATGGCGACAGACTTGTGGTTCTGAATGATAAGGGTTTGAAGGAAGAAATTTTGAGAGAAGCTCACAGTACACCCTATTCTGTCCACCCAGGAAGTACGAAGATGTATCGAGATTTGAGGAAACATTTTTGGTGGGTTGGCATGAGTCGTGATATAGCAGAGTTTGTTTAGCGTTGTCTCACCTGTCAACAAGTGATCCGCTTCCTCTTCTCTACTTGACAAACCCTTCATCTTCTTCACTTTACTGCCACTCTCTCGCCACCTGACTCGACGCTACTCGTCGTAGCCTTCCCAGCTCCTCCTCTTTTCCTTTGCTTCACGGTCGGCGTTTGAAACCACAGTTCGTGATCGGTCACCGCACCAACTGCCACTCGAAATCACCGTGCGAGTCGCTAGCTCGACACTGCCAGTGCACACGGGAGACTGCCTGTTCTCTCGAGTCTCTTCTCCAATTTTTCCCTCTCGTTCCCGGAGCGCTCCAGATCCGGTAAGCTAGCCATCTCTTTTCTTTCACTTCTTCTTCTTCCCGATGTAATTCGATCTGAACGATCATCGTCAGAGTTGTCACCATTGTTGTCTTCTCTGGGGGAACGACCAGACCCGTGCGACATCGTCGCCGGACCTGCCTCGTTACCTACCGCTGTTTGGCGTGAACCGATCTGTGCGGTCGTCGCCAGATTTATCGCCATTATATTTTCTTCCTCTACTCAATGTTTTCTTGTTGGATAGAAACCGACCTCTTGCTGTCGAACCTTGCTGCTCGGCGCAACCAAAGCCGCCGCCGTGTTTTCTTCCTRTGCTCAACGAAGTTTTACTTCAGTTTGCCGTCAGTCTAGCCTCTGTTCTGCTGTCGTGACGCCGGCCATTTCCTTGCCATCGACCGGTCGCCGGAAGTCGACAGAAACCTTGTGATTGACTGAGGCAAATTCTGGTTCAAGAACAAGCCCAGCACAACAGTGCCAAACCCAGCGAGTGAACAGGAGCCCAGCACAGGGGCCTCACTGCCCGACGCTCAGGCGCAGCGACGCCCAGACGCCCAGGGCCATTTTGCGCGTCACCTGAAAACGCACGTTCGAGAAATCCCCATCTTAAGTAAAAGCCTGTCCACGTAAAGGACTTCGAGTAAGTGATCCTCTCATTCATATCATTTTTAAATAAATGAATGCGAATGCTTTTAATTGTTAAGAGTATGTGTTATGTGGAATTTTATGTTGACATGTGGAACGAATACTTTTAATTGTTGTGATGTGTTATGTGGAATTATTATGTTGATATGTTGAATGGTGACGAAAGTCGAATTGTTTGTGGTTAGTAGTATTTTATGTTTAAGAATGCTGTAGTAATCTCATATCATGTATTATTTATCGAACGTTATTTTATGTAAGTTATATGCGATTCATGTCATGAGCATGTAGTTAGAAGTTTACATCTCATTTGGCATGTGCCGTTCACGCATCTAGGGAGTGAACGGTTATAAAATGAAATTTTGAAAGAAAACGTTAAGGTTTTGGAAATGTTAATATTTTTTAAGAAAGGAGTGTAATACTAGCCACAAAAGATGTGAGTGGGAAATGGGGCATGGGGGATCGGCGCACCCGACCCTACCCTCTGGCTAGTTGTTGCTCAACGAGATTTCTTGCAGCGATCCCGTTTTTGTGCCATCAATCCACCACTGCTGCACACTGCTCGTATCTCCTCACGCGGCTCGTCACTGCCTTCACCGTGCTAGTCTAGAGCCGTCTGCCTGGACCTCGACTGGAGCTACTAGTTCCTATATTTGGCCGCCCGTCATCCGTTTGGATCTTTTCCTTCTGCCCATATTCGAGCTCATCCAGATCCAAGATCCTCTCCACGCTGGTGCTAAAAAGTCACCGCTCGCAGCACGTATCTGTTTGCTGATTGCTCACTAGTCGCCAGTGTTCGGAGCTGCAACCAGATCTCGACACCGATGCTTTGCTTCCTCGCCATGCCTCCTTTACCAGATTTCTCATTGAGCTTGCTGCGCAACAAGGCTAACGTCGGGCTCAGTTCGCTGCTTAACATCAGACCTTCTACTTGTGATTGGAGCGCTGCATCTCTGACCGGAGCTCATCGTCGGTCGTTTTTGCTGCTTGCCCAGATTGTTGGTTTCAGTCTGCAGTTGCCGCCAAGAGAGGGTGTTCGAACTAGTAATATCTCGAAAGCTGGGTTCCTTGATGGCTGTTCATCGGCTTGACTAGAATAAAAGACGCCCAGGCGACCAAGCTCCCAGACACCTAGGCCACCGACGTCCAGGCGACCAGGCACAGTGTGCGACTAGGGCTATTGTGCGCATGCTGCTTGAGCACATGCTCGGGGTGCAATGTCACTTTCGTGACACTTAGGGTTTGTTGATTTAAAGGTGAAAATATTGTTATTCAATTTTAGAATTTAATGACTTATGTAATTATGTTCTATAGTAAAATTGTGGGAGAATATAGATTAGGTTTAATACCCGATTTAAGAATGAGTTTAAATTGTATGAAGAATGTGTTTTGACTAAGAAATTTATTYTTTTTGGTATCACTATTATCAATTGTTGGGAGGAGTAAAAAGCTATGAAATAAGTTGTACCTTTAAAAATGTGATAGTTTTMGCGATGTGGGAATTAAGTACGGGTTAAAATTGGCAAATGACGTTCATAGGATAAGCATTAAATGTTTTAAGCTTGGACAATCGRGTTAAATGAATTTTCTTTTTTTAATCACAATTAGGTCATTTTCGAGCACATTGACGTTAAGAGCAGTCGAGGGACTCCATTTTGCAATTTAAATAGAATTTTAATGTTAAGGACTCCAAGTAAGTAAATCCCTATACCACCTACTTATTCCGTTATGTTATGTGATGACTAGATTGGACTGTGTTATGTGATGTGTTATGATTATGTTGAATTATTTCATGTAAGGTGTTTCTACTATTGTTGTATATTGTTAAATACGGATTTATGTGATTCATGTCATGGGCATGTAGTTATAGTATCCTACATCATTTCTAGCATGAGTTATTCGAGCATTTAGAAAGCGAATGGTTTAAGAAATAAATTTTGAAAGGAAATGAAATTTTATAAATGAATTATTATCAGGAAAATGTTAAGATTTTGGAAAAGAGTATAAACCTAGCCATGAAAGATGTGAGTGGAAAATCGGGCATGGGGGACCGACGCACCCGACCTAATCCTCTTGTAGGGTAAGGAAATATGTAACATTAGCCTGTTGGGAGGTGAAAAGATGAAAGAAAAAGTTAAAATAATATTAACTGTTATGCAGTTCTACCGGTAGGAAATGTCATCGGGTTCCAAAGAATAATGGTCCATTGCAAGCTTAATGGCTACACATTACGCTAAGTGAGCTCATGATTTCGATGAAATGGAAGGGTTAAAAAAAAAAAAAAGTTCTTACATTTTGAAATGGAAGTTTTATGGAAGTATTTAGGAAGTTTTATTGAGGAAGTGAAATATAAATTCATAATATATAGTGTATTTCACATACATTTATGCATGGGATTTGCTATTGAGCTTTATAGCTTATTCCATTTCCTTCATTCTGCATTTCAAGTCATGCGTAACCTAGATGGTGTATGGAGGTCGTTTTTGGGCAAGCCTTGATACCCTGAAGTGTTATTTAAATAAATTTTGGTGAATAAGATAAATAGTTGAATAGAGAAGTTTCATGTGTTGTTTAAGTTATTTCTTATTTGATTTAACTATTCGTCCATTAGATTCTTTCAAATTCCGCAAATTTCAGGTTTGGTAAATGTTAAGTTAGTAAAAGATTATCGGAATAGTCTATTTATTTATAGTGGATGTTTGTTGGGTTGGAATGCATGCTATTGATGAGTACTGAAAATGTTTGGAAACTTTTTGATTGTATACAAGGGGCAGTTGTTGAAATAACAGAGGAAACTCTGTCAAAATTTTTATAAAACTTTTTAGACAAGTATTCAGATCTCTTTTGTTTCCTACAATAGTTGATATGTAGAGGCATTGCGGAGGGCAATAAGCTTGAGTGGCGTCAATGGCGATGATCGGTGTGACATCAGTAGAGGGAAAAAGGAGGCAATGCAAGCAGCGGGAAGGGTTTTGGGGAAGAGGGGTAGATGGCATTAGAGTAGGCCGATTATGGGTTTTTTTTTTTTAAAAAAAACTTGGGCCCTAGACCAAATCCTTTGGGTCTCCCCATTCTATAACCAATCCAGTCCAGTAAATTAAATTCTATGGACTTTCCTTCCAATCAAAATTAGTATTAAATTAGCTTTTAGTTTCCGAATAAGGAACGAATAAGCTCTAACAAGTCGAGCCTACACCAACGAACTGAAAACCCTAATTCAATTAACATAATAATTTTATACTTACTTAAATGGACAGTTAAATAATGATCACATAGAAAATCATCAAACCCTAGTTGGTACATAATTCATATGATCATACAAAATTCATAAAAATGAAAAGTAATATTTCGGGTATTACATAAGTACCGCAGCAATACATGTAGAAATCCATCAGTCAGCATAGCCTAACAAGCATTGAAGTCCATTAATTAGCGTAGCATTACTAGCATGTAGCAGTCTATAAACTAGCATAGTGTAACTAGCAAGCCTTGCCCAATTTAAATATGAAAATGCTAAACTTTCTCCCCCTTTGACATTATAACAGCTAAAGATTTCATTTTAAGCTCTTGTATAACAATTCAGAATATCATTGAGCTTGATCAATCTTAAAACATAATGAAACATAGTCCAATAATGTACCAACTAAAAAGCTAATAAACATCAATGCAAGTAAGATACATAGAGAAAAATAAATCTGAGCATCATTATCCTTGTCATCTCCCTTAGATTATGAAGTTGCAGCTTTTATCTCAGCCTTCATCACTTCCACTTTTGATTGCTCTTCAAAGATGTCCTTTTTAAAATCTTTATTATGTTGTCCTCCCTTCTCGTATTTTGAGATATTTAATGAATCTTCTTTCACTACAAGAAAAATGAGTACTTGTGGCGCTACCATTTATAGTGGTTCGTATAAAAACTATCGTTAAATAGCCTATTATTTATAGTGGTTAGCTTCACTAAAAATATATTTCTAGATCCTTCTTCTTCCCTTTTTTCGGAAGAAAAGGAGGATCCGGACAAAATCGATGAAACGGAAGAAATCCGAGTGAATGGAAAGGAAAAAACAAAGGATGAATTCGACTTTCAGTTTATAGAAAAAGGCTATAATAAAAGCCCCGTTTAAGAGGATTCTTATCTGAATAGGAATGTGAATCAAGAAAATTTGAATAAAAATAATAAAAAGAAAAAGAGAAAACTCTTCTTACTTGAAAAATCTCTTGTGACTCTTCTTTTCGATTATAACCGCTGGAATCACCCACTTCGCTATGCATAAATTAATTGATTTGAATGAGCTGTACGAAATGAATGTCATAATATTCCTTTAACACATGCCAAAGTGATGGAAAAAAAAGAATTTCTTTTACCTACCCACCCAGTTTGGCAATTTTTGGAGAAATGGTAAGAAGAAATATATCTTGTTGTACATTAGAGAAAACCTCTTCTAATAAATTTGATAACGATTGGATTTATCTCAAGAACATAAAAGAGAATAATATAAACAAGGAATTTCAAAATAGAATTGAAGCTCTAGATAAGGAATCCCTTTTTATAGATATATTGGAAATAAGAACTCGATTGTGTACTGATGATACTAAAAACGAATATTTTCCTAAAACGTATGATCCTTTCTTAAATTGGACCTATCGAGTAACAATGAAAAAAGGGTTTAAAATGTCGATAGAAAATTTAAGAGAAACCTTTGGTATAAATCAGATTTATGCTATTCTTTTTTCGAATCCCAAGAATTTGAAGAGACAAATGATACATTTGATAAAGAAAGATTTCGCAAATTTTTATTCAATGCCATTCAAACCCATACTAATGGTCAAAAGATTCCAAAAGAATCTATTGGAATAAAAGAAATCAGTAAAAAAGTCCCTCAATAGTCATACAAATTAATCAGCGATTTAGAACAATTATTAGGATAATATCAAGAAAATGTGATAGTCGGCCATCAAGTTCGCTCAAGAAAAGCCAAACGTGTAGTGATTTTTATTGGTACAAGGAGAATACTGACTCTAATACTAACAATAAGGATACTAATCCTACAGATCCAAGAAATGAAGTGGCTTTGCTACGCTATTCACAACAATCGGACTTTCGGTGAGGAATAATTAAAGGTTCTATGCGRGCTCAAAGGCGTAAAATTGTAATTTGGGAGCTATTTCTAGGAAACGTGCATTCTCCCCCTTTTTTTGGACAAGATCAAAGGATCCTCCTGCTTTTCGTTTGATATATCCGAAATCATTAAAGTGATTTTTTAAAATTGGACAGGTAAGGGAGTAGAATCGAAATTGCAAAGTATATAGACGAAGAAACAAAAAAGGAAGACAAAAAAGAAAAGGACAAAAAAGAAGAGAACATAAGAAAGGAACAAACACGGATAGAGATATCGCAAGCATGGGATACCATTCCATTTGCACAAGTAATAAGGGGCTCCATGTTAATAACTCAATCCATTCTTAGAAAATATATTATATTGCCTTCATTTATAATAGCCAAAAATACTGGACGTATGCTAATATTGCAACTTCCTGAATGGTTTCAGGATATACAGGAATGGAATAAAGAAATGCATGTTAATGTACCTATAATGGTGTCCAATTATCAGAAATAGAATTTTCTAAAAATTGATTGACAGACGGTATTCAGATAAAAATCCTATTTCCTTTCTGTCTGAAACCTTGGCACAAATCTAAACTACAATCCTTTGATAGAAATCTAATGAAAAAGAAAAAACAAGAAGATGATTATTGTTTTCTAACAGTTTGGGGAATGCAAACTAAACTTCCCTTTGGTTCTCCTTGAAAATGATATTCGTTTTTTGAGCCCCTTTTTAAGGATCGGGAAACAAAAATTGGAAAATTAAAAAGGGCCCATTTATTAGCTCTATGAGTTTTAAAAAGAAAAACGAAATTCGTTTCAAAAGAAACAAAAAAAAAAAAAAATGGGTTATCAAAAGTTTTTTATTCATAAAAAATAATAAAAGGACTTTCCAAATTAAAACCAATTCTTCTATTAATTAGCTTAAGAAAAGTATCTGAATCGAATGAAATTAAAAGCAAAAAAGATACTAGAATCAGCAATCAAATAARTCATGAATCCTTTAGTCTAATTCAATCTACAAATTGGACAAATTTTTCAGGGACAGAAAAAAAAAAAAACAGTCTGACTGATAGAACAAGAACAATTCTAAATCAAATAGAAAACATTACAAAAGACAAAAATAAAATGATCCCAATAGAAGTATATAGTAGTCCTATCGAAAAAAGCTATAATGCTAAAAGGTTCGAATCGCCAACAAATATTTAGCAAATGTTAAAAAGAAGAAATGTCCGATTAATCTCTCAATTTGATTGTTTTATAAAAATTTTCGTTGAAASAATATACATAGATATAGTTTTATCTATTATTAATATTCCCAAACTTAATACACAATGTTTTCTTGAATTGATAAAAGATAAACCGATTAATGAAACAAATCAAGAAAGGCTTAATAGAAAAAAATCAAAAAACAATTAAGTGTATTTCAACTATTTCAACCCTAAAATGGTCAATTGATAGTATTAGAAATAGGAAAAATTTGCATAGTTTTTGTGACTTATCCTATTTGTCACAAGCATACGTATTTTACAAAATATCACAAACCCAAGTTAGTAACTTGTATAAATTAAGATCCGTTTTTCAACATCACAGAAGGTCTTTTTTTATTAAGACTGAACTAAAGAATTCTTTTGAAACACAAGGAATAACTCATTCAAAATCAAGTCATAAGAAACTTACGAGTTATGAAATGAATGAATGGAAAAACTGGTTAAAGGGGAATTATCAATACAATTTATCTCGGATTAGGTGGTCTGGATTAATACCACAAAAAGTGAAGAAATAAAGTTAATCTACATCGTATGGCTAAAAGTCAAATTTTCAAATGGGATTCATATGAAAAAATTCAGTCCAAAAAACAAAATGAGCCTAAAATATATTACCTATTGAATCAAAAAGATAATTTTCAAAAAACTCTAGATATAATCTTTTATCATATGAATTTATTAATTTCAATTATGAAACTAAGAGAGATTCGTCTATTTGTAGATCAAGCTTTCAAGTACAAGTAAATAAGAGCGAAGCTATTTCTTATAATTCCAATAAACATAATTTTTGTGATATCTGGGGGAGTATCCCTATTAATAATTGTGGCATTCTTAGATATATGGAAAAAATCCTGATAGAAAATATTTTGATTGGAAAATTCTTAATTTTGATGTTAGATAAAAAGTCACTATGGAGTCCTGCATCAAAATCGATACTAGGAGTAATCAAAATACTAAGATTGATACTATTAATACTACTAATTTTCAAATAATTGATAAAAAGACCTTCTTTATCTTACATTTCTGCAAAATATCAAAATCAATTCACCAAATCCCCTAAAAGCGTGTTTGGATTGGATGAAAATGAATGAAGAAATAGTAAATCGTCCCATCTCCGCTTTGGGACTTTGGTTCTTCCCAGAATTTGTGCTACTTTGTAATCTATATAAAATTAAACCATGGGTTATACCAAGTAAAGTACTTCTTTTAAATTTTCATCTAAATGAAAATAATTTTAGTGAAAATAAAAACATTGAAAAAAACTAAAAAGTGGAATGTGTTTCAATACAAAAATAAAGAATCAAAATAAAAAATAAAAAGACCCTGTAGAAAGCAAAAGAGATCTTAGATCAAATGTACAAAAATAGGGGAATCCTGGATCTGCTCCTTCAACAAACCAAGGACACGATATTGAGGATCCTTATGCAAGATCGAAGAGAAAGGGGGGTAAAAAGAAAAAAATAATACAAAAGTAATACAGGAGCAGAACTAGATTTATTCCTAAAACGTTATTTACTTTTTCAATTGAGATGGGACGATGTTTTGAATCAAATAATGATCAATAATATCAAAATATATTGTCTCCTGCTTAGGCGATAAATCCACGAAAAATTACTATATCCTCGATTCAAAGAAGAGAAATGAGTTTGGATATAATATTGATTCAAAAGAATTTAATTCTTGCAGAATTGATAAAAAGGGGGATCTTGATTATCGACCCACCCGTCTGTCTGTAAAAAARGATGGACAATTTATTATGTATCAAACCTTAGGTATTTCATTGGTTAATAAGAGTAAGCACTAAATTAATCAAGGATATCAAGAACAAACCTATGTTGATAAGAATGATTTTGATTTGCTTGTTCCCAAAAAACATTTTATCGCATAGACGTCGTAGAGAGTTGAGAATTCTAATTTCTTTGAATAGGAAAAAAGATCCGATATTTTGTACCAAGAACAACTGCAGTAAATATTTGGATAAGGGGAACCATCTTGATAAAGATAAGAATGAATTAATTAAATTAAAAAATTTTCTTTGGCCTAATTATCGATTAGAAGATTTAGCTTGTATGAATCGCTATTGGTTTGATACGACTAATGGTAGTCATTTCAGTATGTTAAGGATATAGATGTATCTGCGATTGAAAAGTTATTGATAGTCCATTTTGCCTATATATGCTATATCCTATAGTGTATATGAAAGTAAAGAAATTCACGCATGCCCCGCCCCGTTTTCCATGCCATTCTAATATAAAATACGAAGACTAAAACCACTGAGGTATCAATTAGACTTACAAATGAATTAACAGAATCTTCTTCATTTTAGGTCTAAATTATGCCATGCAAAAACMAACCCCTCTTTTTCTTTTTCTGAATAAAATTGAATTTAAACATGAAGGAATTAATATGAGTTGATCAAATTAGGAGTCCATAAAGAAATTCAGATTATTGTATATAACTATAACACATTAAAGTTACTACCATTATTATTATTATTATTATTCATCGGTAAAAATCCATATATGTAAAAGTGGAAGAGGGGAAATCTTTTATGGTAAAAAATGCATTCATTTCGGTTATTTCTGAAGAAGAAAAGAGAGGGTCGGTTGAATTTCAAGTATTCAGTTTTACCAATATGATATGGAGACTTAGTTCATATTTAGAAGTGCACAAAAAAGACTATTTATCTCAGAGAGGTTTGCGCAAAATTTTAGGAAAACATCAATGGCTCTTGGCTTATTTTGCCAAAAAATAAAATACAGTACGTTATAAAGAATTAATTGGTCAGTTGAGTATACAAGAGCCAAAAACTCGTTAATTCGAAGAATTCTTTTAAGTACTCTTATTTTTTTTTATTTGGATAAACTTCTTTTCACTTTTAGCTTTCAGCAATTCATGGAAGAATGAATGGGTAAAAAACTTATGACTGTACCAGCGACAAGAAAAGACCTCATGATAGTCAATATGGSTCCTCACCACCCATCAATGCATGGTGTTCTTCGACTCATCGTTACTGTAGATGGTGAAGATGTTATTGACTYTGAACCAATATTGGGTTATTTACACAGAGGGATAGAGAAAGTTCCAGAAAATCGAACAATTATACAATATTTGCCCTATGTAACACGTTYGGATTATTTACCTACCATGTTCACAAAAGAAATTACTGTAAATGGACCCAAACAATTAGGAAATATTCAAATACCTAAAAGGGCTAGTTATATCAAAGTCATTGTATTGGAGTTGAGTTGTATAGCTCCCCATTTGCTATGGCTTGGCCACTTTATGGTCGATATTGGTGCACAGACCCCTTTCTTCTATATTTTTTGAGAAAGGAAATTGATATATGACCTATTTGAAGCTGTTACTAGTATGCGAATGATGCATAATTATTTTCGTATTGGAGGAGTAGTTGCTGATCTACCTCATGACTGGATAGATAAATGTCTGGATTTTTGTGATTACTTTTTAATAGGGATTGCTGAATATAAAAAGCTTATTACAAGGAATCCTATTTTTTTTCCCTTTTAGAACGAGTAGAAGGCGTGGGCATTATTGGTGGAGAAGAAGCACTAAATTGGGGTTTATCAGGACCAATGCTACGGGCTTCTGAAATCRAATGGGATCTTCATAAAGTTGATCATTGTGAGTCTTATGATGAATTTAGTCGTGAAGTTCAATGGAAAAAAGAAGGGGATTCATTCGCTCGTTATTTAGTATGAATCGGTGAAATGATAGAATCCATAAAAATTATACAATAGGCTTTGGAAGGAATTCTAGGAGGACCATATGAGAATTTAGAAATACGACGTTTTGATAGAGTAAAAGATCCCGAATGGAATGATTTTGAATATCGATTTATTAGTAAAAAACCTTCTCCAACCTTCGAATTGGCGAAACAAGAACTTTATGTGAGAGTTGAATCCCCAAAAGGAGAATTGGGAATTTTTCTGATAGGGGATCAGAGTGTTTTTCCTTGGAGATGGAAAATTCGCCCGCCGAGTTTTATCAATTTGGAAATTCTTCTGTAGTTAGTTAAAAGAATGAAATTGGATAATATTATGACAATATTAGGTAGCATAGATATCATTATGGGAGAAGTTGATCGTTAAAAATGATAATTGATACAACCGAAATACAAGCTATCAATTCTTTTTCCAGATTGGAATTCTTAAAGGAGGTCTATGGGATTATATGGATACTTCTCCCCATTTTGACTTTTGTATTAGCAATCACAATAAGTGTACTTGTAATTGTTTGGTTAGAAAGAGAAATATCCACAGGTATACAACAACGTATTGGACCTGAATACGCCGGCCCCTTGGGAATTCTTTAAGCTCTAGCAGACGGTACAAAACTACTTTCAAAGAGAACGTTCTTCCATCTAGAGGGGATCGTCGTTTATTCAGTATCGGACCATCCGTCACAGTCATATCTGTTTTACTAAGTTATTCAGTAATTCCTTTTGGATAGCACCTTATTATAGCCGATCTTGGTATTGGTTTTTTTTTATGGATTGCTATTTCAAGCATTGCTCTCGTTGGACTTCTTATGTCGGGATATGGATCAAATAATATATATTCCTCTTTAGGTGGTCTCTGAGCTGCTGCTCAATCAATTAGTCATGAAGTACCACTATTTATGTGTATTATCAACATCTCTACGTGTGATTTGGTGAAACACAAAATTTTTCCTAGTTCTTTTCTTTCTAATTTCTAAGAAGAAGGTTAAATAAATATTTTTCATTTTTTTAGTCATAATTTGGATTGATGAACTAAAGTAGATAGTTATATGAGCGAAATAAAATGGCTTGCAAATTTGCAGTAAAAAGATTATTAAGTCTCATTTCCTATGTACAAGAATTAAGTGAAAATAAATATAAGCAGTAGAGACTGTTTACCCCAAGGTTGGTTGGTTAATTATCATCATTGGAAGCGGGTTTAAACGTAAGGTTGAACAAAATTGAGTGGATGGTTAGAATGACCAAAATACACAAGGATTGGTAATGGATATTCTCTGAATTATTCAACAGGATATTTCTGTACATAAACGAAATTCGAATTGGGACTTTAAGTTAGTAGAAATGATCAAGAAGTACTACCCATGATTCCAACCTAGAGTATACTCCTAGCCACCGATTAACTAAATAACTATRAAGAACGAAGTAATCTTTTATTTTGATTAAAATATTTTTTTATGAGAAAAGAGAATAGGAACAAAATAAAATAGAATAATTCCAAAAAAAATCCTTATTTTTCTTCTTTTTTCTATATCTTTTTGTTAGTTAGAAATACAGAATTCTTGGTATGATTCGAACATTAATGGAACGTCTAATTCTTTTTCGTAATTGAAAATGATAGGTTGAAATATCTATGTGATGTTGTTACAGAAAGTTTTTTATTCAAGGATTAAGCTAAGTTATCGATCAACAAACAAAAATGGCATTCTTAAAATTAAAAGATGAGATTAATTCAAAAGCATTTTTTTAATATAATATAGCAAATAAAATTCCATTGGTCTAATTTGGGGAACTTAGYATAAGTTTTGACTCTATCCTACAAAATAAAATATCAAGATAAAGATAAATAATAATTAAATGTTCCTTAGGTTTATTTGTGACTTTTGAGGAGCCATGAGATGAAAATCTCATGTACAGTTCTGCAATAGTGATGAGAACAGCGATGTTCTAATCGACTATGATTATCTAACAGTTTAAGTACAGTTGATACAGTTGAAGTGCAGTCAAAATATGGCTTCTGGGGGTGGAATTTGTGGCTTCAATCTGTAGGGTTTATTATTTTTCTAATTTTGTCTCTAGCCGAGTATGAGAGATTACCTTTTGATTTACCAGAAGCAGAGGAAGAATTAGTGGCAGGTTATCAAACCGAATATTCCGGTATCAAATTCGGTTTATTTTACGTTGCTTCATATCTGAATCTACTAGTTTTTTCATTATTTATAATAGTTCTTTATAAGGAGGTTGGAATCTTTATATTCCGTACATATTTGTTCCTGAAATTTTTGACATAAATAAAGTAGGTAAATTTTTTGGAGCAATAATCAGCCTCTTTATTACATTAGTTAAAACTTATTTGTTCTTGTTCATTCTTATTGCAACAAGATGGATTTTATTAAGGCTGAGAATAGACCAACTATTAAATCTTGGATGGAAATTCCTTTTACCTATTTCTCTAGGTAATCTATTATTAACAACTTTGTCCCAACTTCTTTCGCTGTAAATTCTATATTCACCACTTATCTCAAACAAMAGAAAGAAACAAGCCTACAATTTTATTTTTTTTACCCATTCACGATATGTTCCTGATGGTAACTGAATTCATGAATTATTGGTCAACAAATAATACGAGCTACTAGGTACATCGGTCAGGGTTTCACGATTATCCTATCTCACACGAATCGTTTACCTATAACTATTCAATACCCCTACGAAAAACTAATCACATCGGAACGTTTCCGAGGCCGAATCCACTTTGAATTTGATAAATGCATTGCTTGTGAAGTATGCGTTCGTGTATGTCCTATAGATCTGCCCGTTGTAGATTGGAAATTGGAAAGTGATATTCGAAAGAAACGATTGTTTAATTACAGTATTAATTTTGGAATCTATATATTTTGTGGGAATTGCATTGAGTATTGTCCAACAAATTGTTTATCAATGACTAAAGAACACGAACTTTTGAGTTATGATCGTTACGAATTGAATTATAATCAAATTGCTTTGGGTCGGTTACCAACATCAGTAATTGATGATTACACACAATTCGAACAATTTCGAATTTGCCTCAAATAAAAAATAGCTGAACATCTCAATTCAAAAAAAAAAAAAAAAATCCCAATTAATATTAACAATTTAATTCAAATTTAATTATTAATTAAATTAAAATTATATAATTAAATTAATTAAATATTAATATTTAATTAAGGTTTGGTTTGGATTTAAAAAACTAACGCTTTCCTTGGTCAATCCAAAAGTTGTTTAAACTTGTCTTTTAATTTGGATTAAAAATATATTTCTATATCTATATTAGAGTAATGATTTCAAACTATTTTTGCCAATATTGAATGATGATGATAGGCCTCCAATAACAAACACTATATACATCAACCCACACCTATTCAAATTTTATTTATTTAATTTTAATTAAGTTAAAATTTAAGAAGTATTATAAACATTAAAAATGGAATTACCTCTTTTTTCCTGGTCAGGTCAATAAAGTCATGAAATATATATATATATATATATATATTAATGGATTTACCTGGATCAATACATTATTTTCTTTTAGCCTTCCCGGATCGGATCTGATCTTAGGAGGTCTATAAGTAGTATTACTTCCCAATCCAATTTATTCTGCCTTTTCGTTAGGATTGGTTCTTGTTTGTATATCCTTATTCTACATTCTATTGAGTTCCTACTTTGTAGCTGCTGTACAACTACTTATTTATGTAGGGGCTATAAATGTTTTAATTATTTTTGCTGTGATGTTCATGAATGGTTCAGAATATTCCAAGGATTCTCGCCTTTGGACTGTTGGGGATGGGGTTACTTCGATGGTTTGTACAAGTCTTTTTATTTCACTAATTACTACTATTCCAGATACGTCATGGTACTGGATTATTTGTACTACAAGATCAAACTAAGTTCTAGAACAAGATTTGATAAGCAARAGTCAACAAATTGGAATTCATTTATCAACAGATTTTTTTCTTCCTTTCGAACTCATTTCAGTAATTCTTTTAGTTCCTTTAATAGGTGCAATTGCTGTAYCTCGTCAATAAAAAATCAGCAATTAAAGTATTCCATGCTTGTTATATGTGATTCAATCGAATCGATTGAATTGTTATTTAGATTGAAATGAATAAGGAGTTGTTTAATGATGCTCCGACATGTAGTTGTTTTGAGTGCCTTTTTATTTTCTATCGGTATCTATGGATTGATCACAAGCTGAAATGTAGTTAGAGCCCTTATATGTCTTGAACTTATATTGAATGCAGTTAATATCAAATTTGTAACATTTTTGTTTTTTTTGATAATCGTCAATTAAAGGGAGAAATTTTCTCAATTTTTGTTATAGCTATTGCAGCCGCTGAAGCAGCTATTGGACCGGCTATTGTTTTATCAATTTATCATAATCGAAAATCAACTCATATTAATTAATCGAATTTYTTGAATAAGTAGTACTAATGATAGGAATTAGAATATTCCTAAAGAAATTCAAATTAGCAATGTATGTTAAGGTATAATCTTGTTTGCAAAAACATAAGAAATCAAAGTATTTTTGCCCTTCCTTTTCTTTTATAATAAACTAATCTACAAGTAAATTGATTAGAAAAATTCTGATAACTCATTGGTTTATCTAGTATCTAAATAAAGGATTTATTTATGAGCTTACTAGGTCGAAAATTTATGACGTTAAAAAATGTATAGATCTAATGTCATATTCAGTAAAGATTTATGATACATGTATAGGATGTACTCAATGTGTCCGAGCTTGCCCGACCGATGTATTAGAAATGATACCTTGGAACGGATGTAAAGCTAAATAAATTGCACCAAACAACTTGGTTCAAGGGCTGTTTTCATGATTTTATCATTTATTTGAAACACTTCCTAAGCGGATCTTTTTATCATCAAGTTGTTTTATATATATGCTTTTTAATTGTTTTCATCTTTTGCTATCATTTTTGTGAATGAAAGTAGTAACTAATTTTAATTAATTTTAGGAGCTTCCTAAACAAGATATACCAAAAATATATTTCATTTTTTAAATAATATATACTGATAAATATCCTAAATAAGATATATCCATTAAGTATAATTAGGTCGATTGAAATTAAGATTTAAGTATCCTAAATAAAATAAGGTTTAACAACGCATACGGATATGATTAAGTGAATAATGTATGAAAACTTGTTGAAAATAAGATAAGGAGAGAACAACAACGTCATTTATCAAAGTGAAATCAATAGAAGCCATGAGATTACTATCTTAACAAGAATGCTAATCGTTAGATGAACACTCCTTTTCATTCTCTTTGTCTATCCATAGCCCTAATCCCTCAGTTCATCAAAATAAATAAACAAATAAATAATCTTTATCCTCAATTGTCCTAGCTCCCCCGAAAGTAGCCCCTACCTTCTCTCAACTCCACTACCTAGAAATTCCCTTTGCCATCAGTGAGCATTTGCTGAAGGTACTCCCACATCTTGATTGCAATTCCTTTTATCCAGAAATCCTACTGTCCATCAAATTGAATTTTGAATTGAGGCTAGATAATTGAAAGCTTCAAAGGAACACAAAAGTTGATATTTATTTTTTAACTATTTGGGAAAACATGGGGAGAAAAAAATGCTAGTAGCTAAGCTGAAAGAGTAGAACCTGGRAGCCACACAGACTGTCAATGCTCTCCTTCAGCAACTGAGCACAAATGCCAACTTTTCCTCCACACCGATGGTTCCATTTCATTTCCTTTTTTTATTTGTTATGGCTTTTCTCAAGATTTTAGATGTAGTATTGATTTAGTTCCAAATTATGTTTTGAACTGATCTTTAGCGCGACGACAGATCTAGTTGGTTGTAGAACCTTGAAGGGACATACAATACAAAGTGCTAAATCATGATTAGGATTTTCGATGTTTAAATTTTATATTGTTTGATTTAAGAAGAAAAGTATGTTGGTCTTCATTTCGTTTCTTAGTCCTAGGACTTGACGAGCTTTTCCTTATTGCTAAGATGAATCTATTTAGGATTTCGAAATAAGTTATATGCTTTGCTAAGATGAAATATAGTATAAACTAAGTAGAATATTTATAGACTCGAGGGAATCTATAGCCCAGCCGTGTCAACTAAATGATTAGTTAAAATATAGCATCTAATAGAACATATCGGATTCATCAAAAGTCCTTGTAACATACTCACATATCAGAATCATAATAGAGAGATTTTCTTTTCAAGATTCCCTCCTCGCCCTTTTTCTTTCTTTTTCCAAACTCCCTTTCCTCAGATGATGCATTTGTCCCCAATATAATCTTTTTTCATCATCACATAATGCCATTTATCTCCTTATTTTAAAACAATATAAGCTTATTTTCTTCAAACGAGGGATATATAAGAGGGTAAAAGATCAGAACATGAATAACACCTCTTTTGACTTCCTTTCAAATTTTAAGAGATAAGAGTATAGAAATATAGTCCGATTGTGTAAGAAGTAGACGCGGGGAGTTTAATATAGAGCATTAAAATAGGTTCTCCCCTAAATTCATAATACTCCCCATATAGCCCAATGATAGACAAAATACAATATATGACACAAATAGAGTATGATAACTAGAGTCAACTAAAATCTCCCAATCTCATTCTTAACCAGACTATTAAATATAGAGCTATCAAAGTGTGCTTAGCCCGCTGAGCACCCCAGCCCACCATGTAAAATGAAGGGATTGGATTGGAATTTTCTTCGGGCCAGCCCAAGCAGGTTMTGGGTTGGGGCAGGGCAGGCCACGGTGAAGCAGACCAATGGCCTATTATGTTAGAAAAAAAAAAAAGGAAAAAAGACCTCCTTCCCTCACCAAATCACATTCACTTCTCTTTTGTGTTTACTAATCGCATTAGAACTCAGACGTTGGTTACTTCACACTTACCCATGTTTAGCTCTTCTCTGTGACTCACTCTACATTCCCTCTCTCTAACTTCTCTTTGTCGAGTCTACTCTGACCAAAGAATCCTGTAGACCATCGGCTATTCTCTGGTCCCTCACTACCAATCACCATCTATTGTCAATTTTGCTTTAACACATATTAACTATTCTATTCATTTGTAATAGAAATTGTACAGGACAATATACTTATTTTATTAGCATAGATGATCCGATTCGTGCATATATTCACTTATTTTGTTAGAAGTTGAATTCTAGGACTAGAAGTCCTCTAATAAAGGAAACACCAAACAACACTAAGTGATCCGATTCGTGATTCAGTGAATAGTATTGCTTAATAAATAGATTATCAAATTCAAAAGATATTTGTTAAAGTGATGAAATGCAATAGATATTTGTTTGGTGGACTCTTACTTAGTTTGGGTTACTAATGAACAAGTGTCTTACACGTATTGGCTGTTGATTATTCAAGTTTAATATTAAGTTTTAGTACAAGAAAAGGGGTAGTTGCAGCATAATTACTTGCGGCGGCAGCAAAACTGCCCCAAAGTGATGTATGTGGAGATGCAAATTTGCACTTGCAGATGGCCCACTATAGTATAATACAACTTGTATTGATCATCTCATGAATCTTCTTTTTAACAGAGCTAATTGATTATCCAACCAAAGGAATGTTATTTGATTAAAAGGGTTTAATTATTTTTTATATAAGAAAAGAAAATCTTAATTGGCAAGCGTAATCCTTAAATGAAAAGTCTCTAGTGGGAGACAAATAGTTGGGAATCTTAGATAGTCGAAATATCTTGCCTGATGATTTTGTCCAAAGAATCTAGGAACAGATATCAGATGCAACTTAACTTTTCATTGTTTCGGATGACCAAAAAACAAAAAAGTCTTAGGAGCATATTTGAAAGTGACAAGATTGTAAGTCCAAAACATGAAACCACATTTTCGAAAACATTTTCAATATGAAACTCAAATACTTCTGACATACTTTTGTAATGTCATTTCCTGAAGATGTTTGATGAATAAGTCTAGAAAAGGTTGTTGCACTTCAAACATCAAAACATGAATATCTAGATGCAGTTAATAAAATTTTCAAAAATTGACTAAGTACTAAACCTAGTGTACAATGAAAGTTATTGTACATAGCTTATAGCCTACTCAAAGCTTGGAGAGTCTCCTAGATGGAATCTAGTATACAATGAAAGCCATTGTACATAGCTTATAGCCTACTCAAAGCTTGAGGAGTTTTCTCGATGCAATCTTTCATTTGTATGCATTTTGCAAATCTTCTTTTTCAATTATCAACTCTTCATCATCGAATATCCTTCTAACTCGAGGTAGTTGATCAATGGTCATAGGCTACATTTTGTTCCAAAGATTGTCAAATCCTATAAACACAACAAGAATGCAAGTTGGATAACCAATACAACTCATGCCATTATCAAGATCACATCCTAAAGACTTTAAACCCTATTGGGTTATCTTGTATGAAATTATATTTTTACTTGTTATTGTTTTAATTTATTTCTTCAAACATTATTTATGATCCTTTTGAAATTTATTGTGTTTGCTAAGTGTTTGATATTTTCTAAAAGATTTGAAAGATATCGATTGCGCCATAATTTTCAAACTAGTTGCCATAACCTAATACACCTCCTTTTGGGTTATTTCAGTAAGTGTTTAATATGTTTTCACATATCTATCTTGAAATAAATTAAAATAGTTTTGAATAAGGAAGATTGTTTAGGAATGAATTTGCAAACAATGTGGCTTTACAAAAATTCATCTTAATGAATTTATCATGCACATCAAAGATTGGAAAGCAAAAGACATGATTTGATGGATGATCTATGCCTTAGAAAGGAGAAACAACAGCAATTGCCAACGAAAACAGTAAGAACAACTTTGTAATTATTAAGCCAAAAAAGGTTTGACAAAAAATTAATTCTTCTATTTGGAACCTCCTATTTGTAGGCATTAGAGTTCCTAATCTTAGCCCTATTTAAACCAATTTGGGCTCTCCTATTTGCTGATGCCTAGAATATTACTTCATTTCATTTTCAAAATCTTATGGTAAAATATTTTTAAATAAATAATACTATTTTATACCAATATTAATGATTATTTACTTTGGAAAAGGTATTTTAGGGACAATACAACATTAATGCGAACAAGTATTATTCAAGTCAATGGTAACAAATTATAGCATTTATAAAGGTAAAATTATACTAAGATATTATCAAATTTGCCTATTGGAATACAAAGAGTTATAGGAAAATTTTCTTCTTAAACAGCTTTATCCATAAAGTAGGAAACGAGATGAATTGATTTCTTATCAAGTAGGAGTCAATTCTAAATATTTTGAACTTGACAATTTCAGATATATGAGTAAGTTATGTTGATAACTGATATAGTCATATTTTACATTATATTTATCCTTTACTTAAGTTGTTACTTATCGAGTTTTCTATATGATTAACCTTATATTACACTTATTTTTGTTCGAAATGTTTATGTACAAGGTTTTTATCTCAAAGACACGAAAAGAGGAAAAACATATAGAAAACAATAGCTTAAAGAGGCGATACAACGATTTCAGAGAAGTTTATGGTCAAGGAGCATTTTCTGGAAGTTGAAAACCTCAAAAAATTAGCTAAGTGTTCAAGTTTTTTTCAGTCACCAATCAGGCCCATGATTTTCACCAATCAGGTGTGGGTTTCATGTTAGAATTTGTGCTCTATTTTTAGAATGAAACTAGCACCGGTATGGACCAGATCAGGCGCCGATTTGGTCTTTTTGGCCAAAAACCAGCTCCAATCGAACCATGCTTAGGATTTGTTTCAAGTTCTTTAAATAGTGCATTTTATGGCCGATTTTAGAGACTTTTGGTGGCTTGAAACACTATTTTTTCATAGTTTTAGAATAGTTTTAATAAAAGGAGCTTAGAGGAAGCCATTGAAAAGTTTGAAAACTTTTATTCAACTAAGATTGCTTAAGGATTTGTTCATCAAATCGATTCTTTCTTCTCTATTCTTTAGTTGTAACACGTTTATTATACTTTTTATCGTGAATTTTCTTAGGCTAAACATTTTGTGTTGGGTAGGGTTATTTGACAAGGTGATTTCTTTGTAACGGGTTAAACTCTATTGTACTTTTATTGTTGATTCCGAATCTAGTTAAGCTTTTTATTGTCATTGTCGCTTTCTTAATACTTTTTGTGAATTGGTTACCTACTAATCATTTCATATTAAATTCGGAAAGGACCATGAGGTGAACTAATTGATTAGGACTTAAGCAATGATGACAATTGGTATTGAATTGACTAGGGCTAGAATCGGTTCCTTTTGGATGGTTTCCAATAATAATTAACCATGGTCAGTGAAATGGAAAAACTTCTTAGATCATTAATGCAATTTTAATTAATTTAATTAATTTAATTAACATAGTGATATGGCTTTAGTTAATTTGAATTAGGGTATTTATGCAAAGGGATTAGGTAAAATCTAAATTAGAAAATTCTACCATTAACAATTAGATTAGATTTGAGAATTATGACAATTAAGGTGCGATTCACTTAGCTCATTATAGGAATGATTCGAATCAATACCCTAACCAACCTCTTTTATCTCATTACATCTTTTTGGATTTAGGCAAGTAAATTTTATAATTGAACCTTTTAGATTACTTCTTTATTTCTAGTTATTAGTCTAATTTAATCACTTTTGAGAAGTTTAAATTAGGAAATTTTGATAATTTTGGTACTTGAATAAAAATCCTTAAGGGATCAATCTTGACTCACTTGCTATACACATTTGACACTAGTATACATGCTTGGATTAAAATGCATCAAGTTTGTGAGCATCAATAATCTGTGTATTTATGTATTTCAAATTTGCTCATCACAAAATATAGGATTGGTAAAAATAATAAATTATAGTTACAAAATTATGGAACATCTTTTAACCATATTTTGTTGGGATAGACAATTTAGTATTTTTATTGCAGAACATTTCTTACCATATTTATGAATCTATGTTTTTAAGCGATCTTACTGATTATATGTAAGACCCTCAGCAAGAGTATAAGTTATAGGCATTAGATTTTAGTGCATATAGTAGTAAATTCATACCATGCAATTGCTTTTCTGGATTCACAGCCTTACCTTATTATAATTCCTAGTAATTCTATAGACACAATTTCCTATTAATTAGGTATGCTAATCCGCCATGCATAGGAATAAATATCATGCAAACCTAATATTGTTTTCATATAAAATCATTTCCTAAAAACCTACTCACATGATCCTCTCTCTCTTTCCTTTGCTAAATTTGGTCTTTTAGTGATAATTCTCAAAACCTAATTTCGTGATCTAGCATTATAGTTATCCATTTAATCCCATCCTTATTTTAATTCTTCCTCCTTGGCTGAAAATCTCAAGATGCCTACATTACATTTTATTTCCTTAAGATATCACTAAATTAACTTTCTTGTCCTATATGCATTTGTCTTCTTATATTAACATTGACCTAAGTCTTGAACAAAATAAAATATTAATTAAATGATTATCCACCTTACATTTGGCCATGCAACTCTACACCTCAACATTTCCTAAATTCTTTTCTCTCATTCTCTTGCTTTCTCCTTGGCTGATTCTCTTAACCTTTGACATTTGAATTCTTTTTCTTGTATTATAGCTACCATACACTTGTCCTAGGCTAGCCATGCAAAATCTACACCATTAGATTCCCAATTTCTCATACCTAGCTTCACCCAATTGGGTCTTCAATCTTCTATGAAATCCCTTGACCGAATTTCCCATTCTCTCTTCCCTTTCTCTTGTTTCCACAATTCCATTAACCACTCATTCACTTAGCACCACCCCTCCATGCAAGACTACAACTCATCTCTTCCATTTTCTTGTGTTGTTCGCCCATACCTCTCCTGTTAGCTCCCTACTTYAACACTCCCTCACCCCATTCACTCACTTGTTCTCTTGCATACGCTCTCACTCACTTCACTTATCTCTTRACTAGCACTGACTTCTCTCACTCAAACACTCCCACACCACACTCACACTTGCACGGCAACAACACCCTTTCTCCCTTAGCTCACTTGTTTTCACTCTAAGAAGAGACTTGATTAGCCTTTTGGACAGGTAAAGATCTCCACTCGATAAGTCTACATTTCCATTGCACAAGACTATGAACTCATCTTCCTRAGTTGAGCCATATGCTACCCTTTTTTCTTGACATTTGTTTCTTTGCAAAATCTTGGAAGCTAGCAAATCACTTCCCTTTCAGATCATTTCCAGCAAAAGGCTCAACTCTCTCTCACTTTAATCACTAAAACAGAAAGGTAAGAACTTGTATTTGCCTTCTCTTGGATGTTTAGTAGAAAACAGAGGACTTGGATTGCATGCTAGAAAATGCCATGGCTGTTGATGACTAGTTATTGAAATGCATGTTGTGTGCATTATAGCTAAGATATCTTGTAAATACAAAGGAAAATCTTGAAGATCAGATATGTGGAGTCGCATGAAAACCATGATAGAACTCATATTACCTWGAGTTCTTGATCATGGGCTACTCTGCATGAAGATTTAATGATAGATAAGCATGAAAAAGGCTTAAGAAAATAGTGTATGTTGATGTGTTGAAACCAGCTTACCAGTCAGAATATTTTGGCAAGGTTTTGTGTAATTTTAATATGATCTCTGGCCCAGAACCCCACACAAGTTATATGGACGTAATCCTCACAATCTGAGGATTAAAATGAAACCTTATTTGCTGGATTTGAATCARTAGAACTCCACGAATGATTGAARTTTTGGACCTCATTCAAACTGCTTGACTGTGTAGAAACCTTATTGTACAGGTCAACTACGGACAATTTGGATACATTCACTAGCTAAAATTGGTGCTGGATAAAACCTTAGGACTGGAGGATTAATTTGGTATAAATTCACCTAATTACATTAAGTAAAACTTGATATATGACCGATTTAACTCAATCCTATCAATCTAGATGCTCGAAGAATAAGGGAGACCCAATTCGGACTTTCAAAATCAATCTGAGGGCAATTCATGAAACCCTAAAAGCCATAAAGCACATGAATATATCTCATGGGATCTCAGGAATTTTTTGAAATTGGCATTGCTCATTTCAGTGTACAAAACCTGAGTTTTGACCCAATCACCCTAACCTAGGGTATTAAAGAAGCCTATGATTAGGCCTTGACCTTGCCAACACTCTAGTAAAAGAGGAAATTCTCAAGTACCCTCAAGTAGTGTGAAACCTCAAGGAACACTCTTAAGCCTTAGCAATGACCTATTTCTATGGGCTTGGACTAACTTACCATGAAAGTCAAATCCCGAGACCTTAAACATAAACATAAGCCTATAAATTAGTGCTCGAGTAATTTAATCCTTGCGATTCATCAACTAAGTCTGAATCTATTATTGATGTAGAAATCAAACACATGAGGACCTAGACCGACCAAGGCCTTAGCAGGCGAGTTCCTTTCGAATCCAAGTGTGTGGTTTTAACTTCATGTCTCAGATCACTGTTTCAATCATTGCGAGCTCCTTCATTCCTCAAAATTTTTGAATATGCACTTTTCCCTAACATACTCTATTCTTGAAAGGAAAATGTATATTTATTTCACATTACTCATGCTTCTTGGAAAATGTGCATTTATTTCATGTTATTGATGCTTTTTGAATAACGTGCATAAACTCACGTCACTCACTTGCCTTGGAAAAGGTGCATGAAAATCACGTTGAATTCGTGTTTGGAAAAAATATTTCATGACCCATTCCTTATGTCATATGAACTTGAAATATTCCGGAATACTGGTTTGGGAATGGTGATGTGACTTGACATGAGAAATGGGTACATATTAGTCGGGTAGAAAATAGCTCTGCCCCCGATTGGTCTCCTGTGCGATGGCCTCTTGAATCCCCTAACAGATAGTACTCTGAGTCCAACCCTTGGCTTGATAGAGAGTGACTATAGGCAGTCTAGGAATGCATAGGGTGGACGGTCCCATCACTAGCATCTCTATTTACATGTTGGAACATTTGTACCCCTGGTTAGGATGTTAACACCAGGAATGACGATCTAAAGCACCTAACAAGTAGTGCTCTTGCTTGCTTGTTGGTGGGTGAGGTAGTAAGTCACATGCACTCATGGAGTGACAAGGCTGGTGACTAGACCCCACATTTACCGGTGGTACCTGCACATCATTTCATGATCATGTTTTAACAAATTGTCTTTCCCTATTCAATTAAATTTACTCAAATGCTTAGTTCCCCTGGATTATTTTATTAGACTCATGCTTACATAATTATGGCATTTTCTGAACTAATGCGATCACAAAAATTTAGTACATGAAATGTTTGAACACTAGGCAGCCGTTCACCAAACCTAGAACTCACTGAGCCTGAATCATGTATTTTTCTCATGTTGTTTTAATGGCAGTTGGAAATCAGATGGGTAGTTTTGTATAAGGATGCTGGAATAATAGATTAGCATAGATCTAGCTAAGCTGTATTTTGATTTCTGATTATTCAGGGACTGCTGTGTTGTGATATCTGTTTAATTGATGTCTCYAATCTATGTTTGTATTTACTTTTTTTGACTCATACCTGATTGTCGAGAGACAGGCGACGACTTGTCTGGTGCTAGTGACATCTAAGGTTTGCGGGCTGCTCCATTAATGTTTGTTCTTGTCACTGGAATAGTCATTGTAGATAAACTCATCGCATTATACCATCAATAACGTTGAGAATGGAAATTGTAAACACAGTACTAAATGCATGCGATAATTTCATTAATCTCGTCAAGATAATCCTTGTTTTAATCATTCATAAATTGATATGAGATGATCATAACGTACAATATATTGTATTGTAAATGAGTTATTAAAGGGCTACATGATCTCATTTCATTTTTAGCACTTAATTTTGCAAACACACGAATCGTTCATACAATCAGCCGAAATCAAACTAGTTCTATACTTTAGCAAACATCTCTGAAAACAAGCATCACCAACTCCACAAACTCCTGGTAATGTAGCATTGCAAGTCGCTGCATTGATTGTCTCAACTGCATACAAGAAATATGTTGTCATTGGCGAAAATTTACAAACAAAAATTTTCTTCGATTAAAGGCTTTTTTTGAGGTTGAAATTTTGGAGGAAGACTCGATTGATGCAAAACAGTTGTGTTTTGAAGAGGATGTGTTTCAAACATTATAGTTGTCAATAGATTCCTTTCAATACAAACAACTTAATTAAAATTTTCGAGAATTTGTATGTCATAGTTTTCAAGTGTGCAGTTCTAACTCCTTTTTAGCAAATGGAATTCCATCTCAAGTTGAGATACATTATTAGTAAAACATGATTAATTTGTCAAAATATAATATATCTTTTAAATTATCAAAACTATTAATCAAACTCAATTAGAGTTACAACGTCAAATGTCTACCTTAAAATAAGTTAAAAACTTATTTGAAAGGGAAGGAATATTTATGAAGGGATTCCCAAATCATATGTGTTTATGAAATTCATCTTTATAAACTTGTCATGCTCATCAAAGGAATTTTGAAAACACAACAGTTTACTTGATATGGGTCTATACCTGAGAAAAGAGAAACAACAGCAACTGCAAACAAAAGCTAGAGGAACAACTTCGCCATTGTTAAGATAAAATATTTTGATACACAATATTTACCTAGCCATGACCTCTTATTTATAGGCACTATCCTTCCAATTACTTGTCCTATTGAAACAAATATGGGCTCTCCTATTTAATGCCACCTACCATTTCTTTTATTTCATGTTCAATATCTTACCATGAAATATTTTAATTAAAGGAAAACATTAATTTATATAATTATTAATGATTTTTAACTTTCGAAAGCATTATTTTTATAGCTTTATTAAGATTTTTTTTTTTTACGTTGGTAAAGCTATAGATTTTGGGGATGATACAACGTAAAAGCAAATATATATCAGTTTAGTCATAGGCAACAAATTGTAGCCGATTGATACAAAAATATTTTCAAATTTGTCTCTTGAGATACAAATAGTAACCAAAAATGTTTTTCTTGAACAACTATAGGTAAAATAGGAAGCAAAAAAAAAAAAAAAAGGTATATGATTCAATTGAATCTTTTATGCTTGATTTCAGATTAGATGACTAATTTAAGCTCATAACTTAATATACTTTTATTGGATTATGAGCATACCGTAGTGCAGCTTGTGTGGTAGTTATATATGGAGATCAATTTGATTTGGTAAATTTATGCTTAAAAATATTAAAATCAGTTGGATGCCAGTTATTGCATGTTGTATGTTAAACTGGAATAATCCTTATAATTAGATTAATTAATCAATTAGCATTATAGAGAGGATTAGATAGGTTCCGAGGCAGAAGAAACTAGAAACACACAAGAAAGAAATGTGAATCGGGATTTAAATTATTTTTTCCTAAAATTTTTTAATCAAGTAAAAGTCCTGCAAAAATTGAAAATCTTTGAGGTAATAAAATTGAACAAGAAGAGTGCACAATAAATTCTTGTGGTAGGTTGAAAAATAAATGCAAGATAAAAGTAAGAATTAAATCAAGCAATCCAATATCAATATAAGGGTATATAGTGATTCAATTCCCCCTTGGAATTTACATGCACTGCTTAGGGTCTCAACCTTAGGATTTTAAGCTTTACTAACACAAAGTCACATGGACTTCTACTACTAGAGAAAGGGTTCAATCACTTTGGGTTTTACAACACACATAACCTTTCAATCAAGAAACTCGCATCCTTCACAAGGGTTCTATGAATACTAACAACTTTTATTAACAAATCATGAAGATAAGAGAAGTAAAGAAGTTACCACATTTCCTTGAAGTAGAAAAATAGATATAATGAAGATTACTTTTTCATTTGATATGATTGCCAAGTGTAAAATAGAGATTCTTGCCTTTCAAATTGTTTATCACATGGAACAAACATTCTTGAAGAAAACGTTTGTTAGAAAACTTTTTCTACTCTCAAGATGGATTATAATCTTTTGAAAGCTCATAAAGAACAAAGAAACATTCTCTACTCTTAAGAAATTTTTTCAAAAAGATATAGCAATAAGGGATGTTTGAAAAAAAATATTCAAAACAATTTTGGCAAGGATTATAAACCCTAGGCAATGAAACAATTTGTTGGCGCTTGAAAAGAGCCAACGTCAATGGCTGAATTAGGAAGCAACAACTGGTCGAGCAAGGTCAAATCAGACATATATCCAAAGGAAAGGGAGTCAAAATGGGTGAGAAACTCAATGGCTAATGAAGATCAAGTAAGGAAAGGATTAGAGGATGGTCGAGAAGCAAGAGTAAAAGGTCAGCTGAATTGGTAGAAATGGTGAGAAACCAAGAGATCGGTTCTACGACTAGATAAATAATGAGGGACCACTCACCACACCAACCTATGGTGCCTACATTTGATGGCCCCATGACTAGAACTAGGGCTAAGAAGATCCATCTCACCATACCACCTATGGTGCCTACATTTGATGGCCCCATGACTAGAGCTAGGGCTAAGAAGATCCAACAAGAATTGGACAAGGTAGTTGCATTCTACTTGTCCAAGGAGCTAGCTATGTTGGAGGATCTTCCTAAGCCTCATTTGTTGAGCATGGTGGCCATAGGAGCACAAGAAGACCCCAAGGATGTTTGAGGATTATTTTGGGATATGTAATGGATTTTTAAGACATGGTTTTCTAGCTTATTTTATGTTTTATGCATTAGTTTCCTTTTATACCCTTTTATAGCAAGGTAAGCCACCTAGGTATAAAAGGCTTCCTTGTATTCACTTTGGAATTGAGAATTCATTTGTTTAAGAACACAAAAACACAGTTTCCCTTTTGGTTGAATGCATCGAATTTTCTTTGAGAGWTTTAGAGTGCATTGTTGTTGATTTGGCTTAAGTTGTCTTGTGTGTGTTAATTCTTCAGGGGATTGGTGCTAGCAAGCTTCATTAAGTATCCTCCTTGTGCATGGCTACCATGGCCATTGTGTAAAGTTGCAAAGGAATAAGGTTGAATTCTCATTGGTGTTCGATTCTTGATCTCAAGAGATTAAGGGTTGTTGCCTTGTTGGTTCTAGTTTTCTTTTAATTATCCTTTCTATTCTGATTTCTTCTATTGTCGACTTTGGTCTAACATCTTCCATTGTTTTCTTGTTCATGTTTGTGTCTAGATCCAAGCTTTGTGGCTAATCCCCACATCAAATTGGTAGCAGAGCTTTGGTTGACATCAAACACATCTCTCTATCTCAAAAATCACAAAAAAATTTGAGTTTGTCCACTATTGTTGAGTCTTGAGTTGTGCTGTGCGTTTCTCACCATATTGTTGTTGTTCTTTGTGTGTTAGGATCATCTCAAGTCTATTGGCATGCCAAACTCACCTTGAAARAGATTTTTTTAAGAGTCGCCAAGCCTACCTAACCAGGCGCCTAGCCTTTGTTCACACAATTGATCACCAAACACACCATCCAAGACCATTATACCATCTTGCCTTGGTCTATTACAACCTTACACTGCCCAGCTACCCAAACGTGCCCTAATCACCCCCAGGCCACCTCGAAATTCATGCCAAAACAGCTTGGCTCGTTGGTTACAGCCATATCCTACAAATTCGGCGCCTCTTGCCAAGTGAGCCAAGTCCGCCAATTCAAAAATTCAGTTGGCGCTTGACTTGTAACCAACTCTTCCACATTCCACCCAACTCTTATTATCAAGGCGTGCATTGCAATCAAGGGAGCATGCCAAAATCCTCCATTCAAAGTTATTGTAACAACTTTGACAAGTCCATTAGTTTGTTATGCTTGTTTGTTATTTTTGAATTCAAATAGCATAGGAAAATTCTTATCTTGTATTTTATTGTTGAGACAAAAAAAAAAAAAAGAGAAGAAAAGAAAAGAAATTAAAAAAAAAGAAAGAAAGAAAAGAAGAAGTCTCACATATTCCTATTCTATAGTTGTATTAGCATTCTATTTGCATATCATACTAGTCTATAGTTGTGGTCAACTCATATTATCAAGACTTAAGTTGAAGACTTGGAAAACATCAAGGTACCCTACCTCCTACCCTAAGCCTACACCCTACCTTATGCAAAGCCACTTCCTCATGCTATTCTCAAGCTTCGTTGGCATCTTCAAGGCTGAGTAAAGGTACGCCTATCCATCTCCTCAAGTCCTAAATCGTCTTCTAAAGTCTTGATTGCACATTCCTTATTGCAAATCTAGAGTCTTGTCTTAGTCTTTCTTTCCCTTTTGTTGAGTCTTGTTCCTAGCCATAGTATTCCTTGTTTTGTTGAGTTTTGTTGTGTCATTTCTTGATTCACCTACTGGTAAGACATTGCAGCTTTATACCTCTCTTTATTCACTTCATTTTGTAGTTTGAAAGTAATCTAATCCTATTGGTTATTGATCTGTGCAAGGCAATCCATCAAACCAAGTTTGAATCAGCAACAATTGAGAGAGAGTGATCACAAAGAGGGAATACACGTGAGGTTTTTGTTATATTTCACTAACCTAACAAGTTTGTGTATTGAAGTTTGTTGTGACAATGTCTAGGTCACCTAGTCCAAGGCGTGAAGAAAGTTCTCAATCCATGAGCAGCGAGCCATTGCTACCTTATTTGTTCAACATGCTCAAGCGCATAAGAGACAACTTGGCAACTTTGGCCACAAGAATGGAGGCACTGGAAGCTAGGACCTCTCTACCAGTCCATGCGCCAACCTTAGATCAAGTCCTTGGCACCAACTTTGATATAGGCAGCCCTAGCCATGATCGCCTAAGGATGCCATTGCCAGACTAGCAAGCTGCCTATCAAGCTTCTAGAGAGGCATCTAGGGTATCTAACCACACCACTCCAGTCGGCGTCACACCCTTGGTTCTATTGCCATCACCCTATATTGAACCACATATCTAAGTGCCCCACCAAGGAATTGGTTCTTTTGTGCATAGGAAAGTCCATTCAAACCATCAATCACCTCGTTTTAGAGCTCCTTATGATCACAATGCTTTTAATGCTTTTCAGGGTTACCGAGGAAATGACATGGAAGAGGATTGGAGACCTGAGCCACCAAGAGGCTTCCAACAAAGAAGGGGGCYTGAGGTTGAGCAAGATGGTCTAGGAAAAGTCAAGCTGAAGATCTGTGACCAAGATGCATACATGGAGTTGGAGACTAAAATAGAGTAGATTTGGACGTGCCACAACTTTCCCGAGCATAAGAAGGTTCAATTGGCAGCCCTTGAGTTTAGTGGTTATGCCTTTGATTTGGTAGGACAATCTCATCAAAGAAAGAAGGAGAACCCTAGATCCAGCTATCAACACTTGGAAGCAAATGAAGGCACTGATGAGAGTTAGATATGTCCCTCAACATTACACTAGAGAGCTGCGCCAAAGGCTTGAAAACCTAAGGCAAGAAAGCATGACAACTGAGGAGACATATAATGCAATGCAAGTGGCCACGGTAAATGCTAATGTGAGGAAAGTTGAAGAAACCACTATAGCAAGGTATCTTAGGGTTTTAAATTCTTATTTAGCTAATGAAGTTAACTTGTATCCCTATGAGTCTATGATAGAATTGCTCCATTTAGCGACCAAAGTTGAAAGGAAGACTAAGGCAAGGAACTATGGGAGCAAGGGAGGTCAAAACAGCTTGTCACCATAGAAGAACCAAGGCAACCGAGGTCGAAAGGCGCCTAGCGCCAAGGAAAGTGGCTAAGGTAGACAAGGTAGGCTGAGGAGCAGTGGGCCACCCAACGCCAGGCCCACATCTTCCAAGACACCCATGCCATCTTCCGAGTACTCCTAACTCTACCTCTTCTAGGACTAGAGATATTGTTTGCTTTAAATGTCAAGGTAGAGGTCATTATGCTAGGGATTGTGTGAATACTAGGACCTTAATTATCAATCATTTAGGCCAATATGAGAGTGAGAGTGATAATGTAACACCCAAAATTTCTTCTTATTTAATTTAATTTGATTTTGCGTGAAATTATATGCCAGCTAGGGTTGAAAATTTTATGTGGTTTATATTTTGTAATCACACGTTTAATAGGTACGGAAATATTGTTCTTGTCAAATAAGAGTTGTCGTTTGGTTAAAGGCTAGACTCGTGGGCCTATTGATTGGTTAGTCGGAAGTCAGGCTTTTTGTCGAAAGGAAGCCCATTATATTTAATTTACGAATTTTGGGTTATATTTAGATGGGAAGGCCCAACAGGTTTGGGTCACGGCCCAAAATTAAAAAAAGAAAATATATAAGAAAATAAAAAGAAAGAAAAGAAAAGAAAAGAAAAAGAAAAACCTAAAGAACAACTCTTCATCTTTTCTAACCCCAAAAGCCACCACCGCCGCCCTGGCCTCACTTCCAGGGAAGCCCTACGCCATCACCATCTTCTTTGCTTTTTGGCCGTTTGCCGCTGTGACGCTGGCTCAAATTGATGCAGGGAAACCGCTCAGCCGTTGGAGGTTTTGCTGCCGCACCTTGGGCCAGACCGCCTCGACCTTTCTGCTCGCCAGGATTGCGGTTAATCTTGTTTACCAGACTTCCTCCCGGTTCGGCAAACGTCGTTCAGATGGCCACAACTTTCGCTCGCAGATTTCCTGATCGCGCGGGTTTGTGTTGTGTGTGTCGGCCGTTTGTCTCGAGTGTGTATTTGTGGTCTGCTGTCGCTTGTGTTCTGTGTGTTGTTGTGTTTTCTGCCAAAACGCTCCGGCCAAGGTAGGATTTTGGTAAGCCATTCTTCCTTTTTTCTGCTACTTTCTCTGTACGAGTGACCGGATCTGTGCGATACCGTTGCTAGATCTGCCATCATTACCTTTTCCTTCTCCAAACAAGCGACTGGATCTGTGCGACACCGTCGTCAGATCTGCCATCGTTATTTTTTCTCTATACGAGCGACTGGATCTTGCAATACCGTCACCAGATCTATCGTCGCTACCCTCCTTCTTCTCTGAGCGACCGATTCTGTGCGACTCAGACACGTTAGATCTGCTGTCGCTATCTTCTTCTCCTTCTCTGCTCAACATTTTTCCTCTTCGACAGAGGCCAGATCCCTTACTGCTGGCCATCACTCTGCCCTCTTTATTGCTGTTCYTGTTGCCGGACGAGTCCCACTGTCTGCGATTGAAATCACGACCCACTGATTTGCGGCGTGGTCATTCAACAAGGGTAGCAATAGGTGCAGTGCCAGCTGGTGCTCTGGTCGTATGGGTTCTCCCCAACTTGCCGATTTTTGAATCGCTGAAAGTTGACCATAAACACTGCCGGTCAGCTCAGCTTGTTAGCCAAGAACAAGGCCCAACACTCAGCAGTGCCAGATCCAGTCGTGCCCGATCCAGTCGTGCCCATGAGCACCAGGCGCCCAGCAGGAGCCCAATGCACAGCAAGCCCAGGCGCCTAGGAGCCCAGGGCCCGACGTCCAAGCGCCCAGACGCTGTTGCGCTGCTGCTTGAGCACAAGCACGAGGACCTATTGCCATTCCCGAGACATTTGGATATCGTGAACTTAAAGGTGAAAACGTTAACACATGATATTGAAATTTTATGACTTGTACATAATTATGCCCTAAAATGAATTGATGAGAGAACATAGTTAGATTTATATCCGAGTTAAGGAATTTAAATTGTAACATTAAAAAGACATGATAATTGGTAATGTGGGAACTAAGAATGGATTAATAATTAATAAAGGACATTCTTGGATTAAACACATAATACTTAAGTTGGGACGATCGAACTAAGTAGACCCTCTTTCTGTAATCAACTAGGTCATTTCGAGGGCTTACGTTAAGATCAGTTAATGGAGTTCACTTCACAACATAAGTAAGAACCCGTTAACGTAAAGGACTCTAGGTAAGTAATACTCCCATCTCATTAACATTATAAACGAATGTAATTGAACACTTTTAATTGCTCTAATATGTTGTGTATGAGATTGTATGTTGATGAGTGTGATTTTGTGGAATGTTAATGTGTTCGTATCCTGTATCACTTTCATGTCAAATGTTATGTTATCATGTTTCATATCTTGTACTGTTTATCGAATATTATGTTATATAACGTTGTATGCATTGCATATCATGAGCATGTAGTTAGAATTCTACATCATATTTGGCATGAGCCATTCACACACTTAGAAGGTGAATAGTTTAGGAAATGAAATTTTAAAGGAAAATGTTAAGTTTTGAAAATGTTAAAATTTTTGAAAAAGAGTGTAAAACTGGCCACGAAAGATAGGAATAGGAAATGGGGCYTAGGGYACCGATGCCCTYACCCTACCCTCTTGGAGGTTAGGTAAGAATGGAATGTTCACCTCCTTGGACGTGAAAGTGTGAAAGAAAACTTTTTTTTTGAATGTTAACCGCTTTGTGGTTCTACCGGTAGGAATGGAATCGGGTTCCAAACAAGAATGGCCCACTACAAGTTTAGTGGCTGGGCGTTACACGCTAGTGAGCTCACGAATGAAAGGAAATGGAATGTTTTACTATAAGTGAATTTTGAAGGAAATATTTTGTAATGAGATTTTGAAAAAAGAATGTTTGGAAAGTAATTTTTATTTAAAGTCAAAATTTTATAATTTTATGACATGTAGGACAGGTTGATGCTTTCATGCATTGAGGTTATTTACTTGGCTTTTAGCTCATTTCTTTTCTTATGTGTCATTTCAGATGATATGTAAACAGATAGGACGAGGAGGTAGCTTGTGGGCGAGCTATGACAGGCATGCTAATTGTGTTYGTGTGTAAATATTGCCTAGCCAACTCGATTGTCTTGGTCGTGGCGTACTAAGCTTTTCAACATAATGAGGCCTGAGTTCCAGTTAGCTAGTTTTGTAATCGGCTCACTGGATATGTAGAAACCATTTTTGTTGTATGTGGTATTCTTGAGTTAGRTATAGTAAGCCATCGAAAAATGTACAACTGAAATACGCTAACCTATTAAATGTGTGTGTTTATTAGGGCTAAGAAAATACCAAAGTGAAATCTTCTAGCCAATCCAAAAGCAAAAAAACTAAGATCACAAACGTGAATGGAAAACAAACTTCAAATAGTAGAAAGATACACCTAAGATAGCTGATGCTAGCCGAGTGATTATGCTGAAAGATGCCAAACAACATGAGGATGCGAATTAGTTAGCTTAGGCCAAATAAGTGATTATGCTGAAAAATGCCAAATAACATGAAGATACAGCTAAATTAGCTCGAACTAAACTAGTGATTATGTTGAATGAGAAAATCATCCAGTTAATAAAATGAAACAAGCTAAGCAATCCTATTTGAGCTAGAAAGCTACAAAGCAAGCTGTAAAGAAAGCAGTAAAGAAAGCGATAAAGAAAGAAATAAAGAAATTGAATAAGTTAACAAATTATGCTATTGAGGCTTGAAATGCTTATCATCTAAGAAAGCAAATAAGTATTCTAACTCATAAACCTTGTAGAAAAAGAATACAAGACTAACCTAATAAAGTAAATAATCAATTAACACTTAAAAAGCTGACACCATCAAGTTCATATACTTTAATATCTATAGTAGGGCGAACCATCATACAAATTCTAATCAAGTTCCTAATGAATCCATTATCGCATTTATTCGGGTTAATCAATGATGCAAGCAAAAGTAATTTTAAAACCAAGTTTTGAGTAATTCAACAGGAACAATTTAGTGACAAAAGTACCTTAATTGCATAATAAAATGATTCTGAAGGAACTTCTAGATTYTATGGAGTCATTTCAAGGCATAGAAACTCAACAAAAACAACGAATGGATAATRTGCCCAAAATTGGCAGGCATTGAGGGTTTTATTAAATCACGGGTTGTAGACTGAATTTATTTATGAAATTTTTGATAAAATGATCCTTAGACACAAATATTTCTAACTATATGCATAACCATCAATCCAGATTTAAGGTTGCAACTCATTAAGGCCAAAACAATGAGTTTAGTGCAACCTGACCACAAATAATCACTMTTAGCTTCCAAGCTTAGGTTTTACTAAGGAAATGCTAATGAAATTATTCTTATTGTGTTCCTAAAACAACAAGGATTACAACCATGTTAACCTCAGCATCTAAAGATTGGTGGTTAAATGCCAAATTTCATCACAATAGCCGGGTATAGTATGAAAATACTAAACTGATAGGGCTAGGTAATTTGATCATATCTTAAGTTCCTCTATTCCAAATGTAGTGAAATAGGTATTACAATGCTCCCAAGAAAACAATTTTCAAACCATATATCATATGAATTATTTATACACACAATTAGACCAAGTACACAAGATAGTAAGGTAAAACACATCCGAGTTAACCTAGCAACCAGTTCTCTTTTTTTTTTTTTGGTTAATATCATACACTTTAGAAAAGCCATTATCACTGCTTAGGTCCTGTTTTAATCTTAAGAAGTAAGGCTATAACTTGATATAATCCAATCCTATTTCTATAGTTTGTCCATAGAGCAAATTTTCACTAAAACAGTTCAAGGAAKCARGATCACTCCAAAATTCCAGCTAGCATCATCTTAATTCTATCACATCAATAGCTAATCYAATGAACATTTTATCATGCTAATTCTCACTAATTGCAACCATATTGATAAATTAAATTGATAGATACACTTGAAGCCCATAAAGCTAGATTGGTAGATATGAAAAATGCCACTTAGAACTAGGATATAAAAGTAATAACAATCCTTAAATAACTATCAAAGAATCCTACAATCCTTACTCAAATCAGTAGCATATTTCAACCTAAACATGCTTTCTGTAGACGAATTTAGATCACATACCGTAAGAGTGAAAAGAAAATACTAGGTGTAGGGTGAGAAGAAGAAGAATACTCTTTATGGTGAAGGAGAGTGGGTTGCCGAGTCAGAGAGAGAGGTAAATTGGAGTGATTATTTTCTAAGGAAAAATGACTAGGCTAGCRGGCCAAGGGAGGGGATATATATATATAAAGAGTGTAAGCCTTGGAGAGGTGAATTAATTTTTCTTCATGAAAAAGGAATAGAAGTCTTGGAAATCTAGAATTAGATAAGTTTCATTGGTAAGCTCCTGTAGGCAGATAAAACTTAGAAAATGAAGGAGTAAAAATGGGGAGAAGATGTAGAGAAATCAAGTAAGATTTTAGAAACAAAAGTTTAATTAAGATAGGACAAAACATGAGCATGCAATTTTGGTATAAAGTTAAAAGGATATGACAAAAGACATGCAAAAGAATTAAATTATGGGGATTAGGGAGTGGAAAAACCGGTTAAGGAAAGAGAATAAAGGAATTGAAATTCAAATTTAAAGAATAACAAGGCAAGAGTCATGCATGCATTCTTGGATTCATATGTAATGGTGAGCATCTAGACAAATTGGAAGAAATAAAATAGAATGAAAAATCTTTTAAGGAAAATGGCAACCATGCATACGTGGGATTTATAGCGCAAGTTTAAAATTAGAATTTGGAATACCTAATTAAGGGATTTCAGCTAAGCTAGGGGTTAAGAATGAAATGTTATCAAAATTTGGGTAGGGTTCGAAATAGAAATTCCGGTTCAGGCAAGAAAAATGTGCTGATTCATTATTGTTTGATCTAATCTAATCTAATTCTTTATTTGGACTTATCATGACTAAATAAATAACTAGCTAATTTTAAATATTCTATCTCATCTAGAATGGTTCCTATAATCTCATAACTGCATATTCCAAGGGTCGTGACCTAAGAAAATTAAGGGTCGTTACATTCTCCTGTCTTAAGAGAAATTTTGTTTCTGGAATTTTTCCATACGTAGGAATAATTCTGGATACTTCTACTTCAGAAATTCCTTAGTTTCCCATGTAGCTTCCTCGATTCCATGATAGTCCCATTGAACCTTGACAAGACGAATTTCCTTATTCCGGTGCTTCTTGGTGTCATTTTCTAGTATTTTCACGAGCCTCTCCTTATAGGTCAAATTAGGTTGCAACTCGATTTCTTCATCATTCAAGATATTGGTCTGGTGTAGGGTAGTATTTCTTGAGTTGTGATACGTGGAACACATCATGTGTTCCAACTAATTCTGTAGATAAGGCTATTTTGTAAGCCACTGCTCCCACATTTTCCAGTATTTCAAAGGGTTTCAATGTATTCAGGATTCAGTCTGCTCCATCTTGGATACTTAAATATTCCTCAGTGAGGTCTTCAATTTCAGGAAGACTTTAATACCAACTTCAAATTCTAAATCTTGCCTCCACTTGTTGATATAGCTTTTCTGTCGACTCTGAGCGGTTAATAACCTATCTTYGATTAATTTCACCTTTCAACATGCTTTCTCCATATCCGGTAACTGGTATCTTTTCTTATTTTCCTTCCTCCAATTTCATCCCAAGCAATCAGTGATCGACATTTCTCCCATAAAGGACCTCGTAAGGGGTAATTCAATCGACAACTTATAGCCGTTATTGTAGGCAGATGCATATGCTAAGTTYTCTATCCACACTTATTCTCGAAATCCATGACAAARGCTCGAAACGTGTCTTCTAGGTTTTGGATGGTCATTTCAAATTGTCCATCTATCTGGGGGTGAGCTATTGTACTAAAATTTAATTTCATCCCTATTGTCACTTGGAATTTAGGTCAAAGCCTAGAAGTAAACCTCGGATCGATATGATACTATGTTCATGGGAACCTTGTGCAATCGAACGATCTCTTGTACATAAAGCTTTGCCAACTTTTCTAATGAATACTTGATATTGATAGCTATGAAATGTGCTGATTTTGTCAAGCGATCCATGACTATCCATGCAGTAGTCTTACTACCACGAGTGTTAGGTAATCCCATAACAAAGTCCATGGTGATATAGCCCCATTTCCACTTGGGTATATGTAACGGTTGGAGTAGTTCTCCTGGTCTTTGATGTTTAGCTTTCACTTTATGGCAGGTCAGACAGGTAGGCACATACCATGTGATCAACCTCTTCATGTCATTCCAGCAATGATGTTGTTTGAGAACAATTTAAACTCCTTCGTTCGGGTATTAAACTTAATTTATGTTCTTCACAATTTTACTTTAGGATATAATTTCATAAGTCATAAATTTCAATATTAATTAATAATATTTTCACCTTTTAGTTCACAAAGTCCAAGTGTCTTGGGAATGATTTTGGGTTTCTCGGGTGTCTGGGCATCTGGGCATCGGGCGCCTGGGCGCTTGGTGCTTGCTGGGCGCCTGGTGGCTTAGAAAATTCCTACTCGTGGCCGGACTCAATTGATCGAAACAAAAATCAACGCTCTGTTTCCGATCGATCTTTCGACTACTAGTTGATCTGGCAGACAGTCMGAGRGGGCGTTGCGAGCTCCAGTRGAGTAGCAACGCATGCACGGGCCTGAAAGCTGAGCAGCGAACCAATAAGCTCCAGATGAGAAGGGCTGGTTGAACTTGGTCGAGGATGGCGGACTAGCGATGTGCAACAGTCTGGCTCGGGTGATGCGAACGTCTTAACGATTGCGAAGCGTGGCGGTTGATTTGGAATGACTCCAGTAGCTCCGATCCAGTAGTAAGAGAATGGTATCTCTGTCCAGGCTATGCGGAAGCCAATTTGGAACGTAACGAGTCGCGTGACTCTAGGCGGACAGCTCCTGGTTGGCAACGGAAGAGGGCTGATAAGCAACAATCGATCGATGCCCAGATCCAAAAACTCCCTTCTCTCGTCAAATCGTGAGCTGGCAACTAGTGATGGGTGGGGTGAACGATCAACCCGAGCAGCGAACAACGACATGTTCCAAGCGGCATTCTGTCTGCTAGAGCAGCGATTTTGGCTAGTAGACTTGGACTACGAATGGTAGTGCGACGATGGCAATGACTCGGCACGGTGTCGGCAGAAGGAAGAAGGTAGTGAGTGCAGTGGAAAAAGGGGGTGGCGGCAGTAAGCGTGGGTTAGGGTTTGGCTGGCGGCGGCACTGGGGAGAAAGAAGAAGAAGAAGAGGATTCTAGGGTTTTTTTTTTTTTTAAAAAATTGGGCCGTAACCCAAATCCCTCTGGCCTTCCCATCCATAATTAATCCAAATCCTTAAATTAAATTTCACGGGCTTTTCTTTTGATAAAAATATAGTTTCGTACAGAAAAGCGAATAAGCCTAACAAGTCGAGCCTCTAACCAACCAAAGGCCCTAATCGGACAGACACGATAATTTCGCACTTATTAACGTACAATTAAAACATTAACCACCTAGAAAATTATCCAACCCTAGTTGACATGCAAATTCATAAGATCAAACTAGAATCCATAAAATGGAATCTCGGGTATTACAAATAGACTATGCAGCTATCATGCTGCAAGTATATTAGACACCTGAGTTTTTCACTTTCTCAGGAGATTACGGCAAAACAACAATGGAGCATATTGGTCGATTCACAACTCAATGTGGAGAGCTCAGCAACAGTGACTTGCACAAACTACGGCTCTTTTATTTGTCACTAAGTGGAGCAGCTTTTACATGGTACGTTAGCCTACTTCCTAATTTGGTCAACAGCTGGGCTGAAATGGAATGTCTGTTCCACTAGACGTTCTATAAGCCTGTCCTAGAGGTATCTATTGCAGATTTGCTAGCCGTAAAATTAAAAGCTAACAAAGATGTAGCTGACTTCCTGAAGAGATTTAGGCAAATGAAAGAAAAATGTGCTGCCTTATTGTCCAAAGTTGAGTTGCCAGAATTGCAATCGGTTGTATGAATCCACAAATAAAAGCGAAGATTATCCTACAGAAGTATTCGGACTTGTCCAAATTACTTTCCCATGCAATCCATACAGAAGAGTTCATCAAAGACAATGAGAAATTTCGAGCAGCCAAGTTTAGCAAAGGGCAGACCATGATTTCGATCACTAGTGACATAGCCGATTTAGAAGAAGACGAGCAAGTCAAAATCATGGTAGTTGAGATACTAAAAGGTTCACCATACTTGCCCTATGCCAAAACCTGTGTGAGGAAAAGAGGAGGCCAAGCTAGAAGACTAGCCAAGTTATTCTTTTGACATATCAAACGCCAATTAGATCTTTGTTCAGCAATTGAAAGATATGCATATTAAGCTCTCGACTGGCCAGAGGATTCCTTCTTTCAAGGAATTAAAAGGAAAGAGGTACTGTAAATGGAATAACTCATTTAGTCATGGTATGAATTATTATGTAGTATTTAGGAACATTATTCAAAGAGCCATCCAAGATGGGTGGTTCCATTTTTCAAACAAAATGTCCTAGAAATCATTAGTGGATGCCGACCTCTTTCGAGCAGTCGACAATAGCGAGATGACAACAATTCATACATCTAAGAAGCTGCAATGGCATGAGAAGTCACCTTAAGGTCATGTAATGACAGAAGGGTCTATCAAAATCACAAAAACACTACAATAGCAGACCACCTCGCTCAATGCAAACACCTTATCATTCTTTCGGCTAGATGGTAAGCCTTTGTATTAAAACGATTAACTTTGGGCAAGGCTAGAAGCACAGCTAAGTATCATCTAAAAATGAAACCATGACTGTAGAAATCCCAGCTGCCCAAAAGATTGCCAATTTGTTTCCACCTTTATACTTTACTACGACCCAAAAAAGAAGAAAACAAACATAAAGAGCCCAGCAGAGAGCTTTGCTCGGAGAATATCTGAGGTTTCTTGAGAGATAAATAGATCAAGAAATCAATACTGTTAGTTTACTATTAGCAAATTCAAGAACACAAATCGGCAGAGTTCCTTAACAAGAGATGTACTATCAATTGAGGAAGGAAAGGCAGTGATGGTCATCCTCATAGCCGACTTCTCATCAACCGAGATGTAGATGTCTTTCCCTAAGCCCACTAAAGAAATGGTGAATTATCTCAAACCTCTGCATGCCAAGGCTCATCTGGACGGCTATCCACTTATCCAAGTCTTTGTTAACAGAGGAGCCGTTCTCAATGTCATGCCCAACTCTTTGGTGCAACTTCAGGGTATCACCTAGGTGTTTTCTTATTTTTTTGTACACCAAAGGGGCACCAAAGTCAATGCCATAAAGATTAAGGCAATATTTGAGGGCAGGCCCATAAGGAACAAGAAAGAATTACAAAGCTTAATTGGCAGGATCAACTTCTTCAGAAGATTCTTGGCAAACTTGGCTGGGAAACTCAAAGCATTCTCATTCTTGCTGAAGTTACGCCAGCCAAAGCTTTTCATTGGGTGCAAAACATCAAGAGGCCTTTGAACAGATCAAGCGCAACTTTTCCAAACCCCCAGTTTTAGCCGCACCTTGAGGGGACACACCGAGGTAGCTATATGTATCCGCTACTGAGACTTCAATCGGCAATCTATTGGCACAAGATAGTGATGAGAGAATTGAGAGGGTCGTTTACTACCTCAATCGAAGCCTCAATGACACAGAATATAGATATTTTCGCATTAAGAAATTATGCCTCTGACTTTTTCATGCTTGCACCTAGTTAGAATACTAGCTCTTGCTGGTAGAGTTAAACGTCATTTTCAAGGTGGACCTAATTCACTTCCTCTTGAATTGTCAATTTTACAAGGAAGATTGATGAGATGGATTAAGAAGTTAACTACCTTCTCACTGAAATATATGCCCCTTAGAGCCATGAGAGGGKAGACAATAGTTGATTTYCTAGCAGTACATCCATGCCTCAAAGAAGCTGATCCTTGGGCAGAAGTCCAAAGTTACGTAGGAATGAAACCATGAAAGCTGACATTTGATGGTCCTAGAACTAGTTGGGAAGTAGGAGTGGGCATCATAGTCACTAGCCTAACTGGTCTCAAGAGAASTTTCATGTTCTAGCTAGAAAYAGAATAGTCCAATAATCAAGCAGAATACAAGCCCTTGATCCRCGGCTTTTATTTCCTCCTATCAATGAAAGCACAAACCATTCCAGTCATAGGAGATTCTTAGCTGGTTATTCGACAATTAGCAAGAGAATACTGGTGCAGAAATACTAACTTGATATGTTTGTACCAGGAGATGCAAGCCTTATGAAGGAAATTTGCCGATGTGATACTTGTACATCTGTCGAGAACAAAAAAGCAGGAAGCTAACGATTTGCCTTAATCTGCATCGGGGTACAAACACATGCCGCCAAAAGATTCATTGGCTCTTTTGCACTAACCGATCTTGTACGTCAATGGCCTCGACTCAATCGATTGGAGAATTGCAATTATTAACTACCTAAAGAATCCAACGACTAAGGTTAGTAACACTCGCGCACAAAGCATTAAATTATTTATTGGTTGATACAGATTTGTTTAAAAAAAACTATGAAGGTTTGCTTTTAAATTATGCAAGAAAGAAGCAACTCAGGCCTTGCCAGAGGTCCACGAAGGACTGTGTGAAGCACACCAGGGAGGGTCAAAATTGAGACAGTCGCTATATAACACAGAGTAGCCGACAATAATGGCTGATTGTCATGCATATGCTAAAGGCTGTGAGGCTTGCCAGAAGCATGGACAGTTGTTCAACGTTCCAATTCAAAACTTCATCCTATAGTGAAGCCTTAGCCTTTCAGTAGTTGGGCCATGGACATTATTGGAAAGATCTACCCACCTTCTTCTAAAGGTCACTCATTTATCTTGGTGGCCACTAATGTCTTCACCAAGTGTGTAGAGGCTCAACCACTATCTAAGGTGACCTAGGAAGTCATTATCAATTTCACGAAGCACCAAATCATCTTTCGCTTCGGGATCCCAGAGTCACTCGAAGCCTATCAAGATTTTGCATTCACTAGAGATAAAGTGTGCCTTTGTCCAGCAATTCAGATGAAGCCGGTCCACTCAACACCTTACTATACCCAGGCTAACAGACAAACAGAGGCAATCAACAAAACACTCATCAACTAGATCACAAGGGCTGTAAAAGATAAGCTCAGAAGATGACATAAAGTATTACAGGAAGTACTATGGGCTCACAAGAATTCACCTAAGACTGCTACGGGTTTCACACCCTATAGCAGGTAGGAAACATTCTTACCGATTGAAATTTTGATGTGTTCGACTAGAATTATATTTCCGAATAACATGTCCATAGTTGATTATCAGTAGGCTCACTTGATGGAGCTGGATTAGGTAAATGAAGATAGATAGATCATTTTGAAATATTTTGAGACACAAGGAAAATGTGGACACCAAGTACAATGTGGCAAATCCAAGTCAGAGCCTTTTAGCAATGCAAGACAGTGTGGAAGACTATTTTGCCAATTACACTTAATGATCCTAAGTATGGTAAAGAGGTGGGAGGGTCCTTTCCTAGTTAGAAAATTCATACTCGGAGGAGCCTACCATCAAATGCAATCGAATGGTGAAGAGCTAGAACGAACAATCAACGGCTAGTATTTGAAACACTACTATCCTTCGTTTTGGGAAGGTATTGAGAATTAACAAGTACAAAGGCCTTTAAATAATGCTTTAGTTGTCTATTAGTTAGCCAATTGGCCTTTAGTTTTTATGTCAATAATAATATTTTCTACATGCCAGCAGAAGTACCACTTTCAATTTTTCAGCAAATAAAGGAAATAGCCGACAGAAGAAATCGAATCTATGGAGAATAAGGAAGAGCTCGAAGGGAAGGGATGTTAAGTGGAGCAGAATAAATAACAATGACCCCATTTGGATTTTCCACTGCAGGAGCAGGCACAGAAGAAGCTTCATTGAAAATGCACATCAAAATCATCATACAGCTCAGCTGGAATGACCTRATCAAAAGGGARATCAGTAGAAATTGGAACTGTTTCACCAGCAGGAGCCGAAGGAGTAAGAGAAGCCACGAGTTTAGGAACAGGACCTAGATCAACATTTTCAGCCTCAGGGTTCGGCTTCGCAGCAGAACGCACCTACGTCAAGCTCAATATCCTAGAGCTTAGGTCCTTCCATGTATACTTGTACACCTCTAGGCCTAGAGTGCCTTCATCCTTCTCATTTTGAAGCATCAATCGGTGATTCTCTAGCTCCGTCAACTGAGGCCGAACCTGCTGCGCCTCCCTGAATAGGATAACCAGAAGACTATCCTATTTGCTAATTTGACGTCTATCTTGGGATAGTTGCTTCTTTTCTTCAACTAGCTTAGTTGACAGTAGTTGGATCTTAGTTTCCAGAAAGGATATCCTATTAGCACATGTAGAGACACCTTGCTTCAGCATGTCCTACTATCTTTTCTTAGCTATAAAGCTAGTGCTCCATTCTTTGTCAGCAAGAGAACTATTTCATTCAGCTTAGCTAGGGTGTTGGTTTACAGTTTGTGGCTGACCTCCGCTGCATATAGAAACCTGGTTAGCAGAGTACAAGGCATGAAGCACGCAGCTGTCAATTCGATTGAAAAGGTTAGGTCAAAGAATCTGAGAACCAAGCTCAGAGCCTTCCTTAGTTCTTCACAGATAGCTCACCTACAACCACCGCTCCTTGAAACATAGTCCCCAAAAACCCCCAAGGCTCTAGCAAGTTCTGCAACAGCTAAAGTAAGACCAACTGACTCAAAAAAAGTGACGATGTCTTGCATAGGCTTGGCTGAAACTTGAGACACGAGGATGGAGACGCTGGAYACGCTGAGACATTCTCTTGGTCTTTAGCAGAACTCCCTTATCATTCCTCCTCAGACGATTCTGTGAGAGGTGTAGTAGAGGAGGCAGATGAACGGGACTTCTTCCTTTTAGACTCTGACAAAATAATGTGGTTAGTCGAGAAACACCCGAGAAATGATAAAAAGGGATAAGGAAAAATTACCTTGGAAGCAAATTCCATAACACCTACAACTCTTAGCCARTTGGGCTTTCTCAATCAAGCTGAAGTAACTGCACGGAGGGGTATCAGGAAGACTATCCACATCGATCAACTCAGCTGATCCTGCAAAAAGAAAGAAAATCAAAGATGAGAAGCAGGTCAATTATTAAAGACCAAAAACAACCGTTGGATAAGGAATAGCAAACCTATAACAAGCATCTCGACTCATCTTTTGTTCCTAGAAGAGGCCCCGGCTAGAGAAGAAGCAGCTAAGGAGGAGAGGAGACAAGAAGTGCCGTAGTTCTTTTATTTGKATCAGTCGATGCACTGGCTGAAGCAGYAAGAGCAAAAAAGAAACAAAGTTTMTCCAAATGTTCGGCCAAATTGGCCAAGAAAACAATTTCTACTTGGTAACAAGGAATCAAAGTGTGCAATTGTTAAATGGAAGTAGTGGATATCTTGCAAAAAGAATTTCTCAAGTTTTTCTTGGAAACCGATGGTCCAGGATTGCACATCAGCATCGTTCAGCTCTTGACAATTGATGGGTGATATGTTGAGCTTAGGAGAACTATCACGCATAGCAGTGCGGACAATGTGGCTTAACAAAAATTTATTGTAGTGAGCAGTCAGCCGAATCCCATTGAGTAGTAGCCTTGAGCAAAGAAGGCTAGCCCAGGTGCCCTTCACCTTATATAACTAGTACTATGTGGCTTAGCTACTGCCAATCAGGGGTTTTATCTCAACTGGAACACGAGAAGAAGTCAATGGTGATAACCTTGGTGAAGTATAGCCATTTGAAAATTTCCTGGCAAGAGAAATCATTGARAGGCACTTTCCTTAACCAATAGCATGTCCCTTAACAAACTGACCCAGCAGCCTCAACCGGAAAATGGCCGACCCAAAACTCAAGAAAGTATTAATAGAGGCACGACTGTAGGATCCAAAAAGGTGTGGCCAAATTGCTGYTATCTTCCCCACTAGCTAAGGTTTCCACCAACCGAATGAGTCCCAGGTAGATGAGGGAAAGAACCAAGGAAACTAGTTGCAGAGGTTCGTTGTTCATTAATACTAGTAGTCTGCTATAACACTATAAGAGACTGAGTAGAGAATGCACTTGTAGACCTAACAATGCAAGAACGCCCCGCTCTCATTCTCAGAAATAGTTGTCATATCGACCATATTAGCTTCAACAGACTTGGGGTAGCCAGCTAGTTGCTTACTGAAATTTAGATGAAATTCTTTCTTGTTTGTATCCTTGTACAATGTCGTCAAATAAATATCGATAAATGGTAGGTCAAGAATGGTGGCCACATCCGGCCTAATGGGTTAAAATATCCCTGAGCGAAGCACAAATGCATTAATAAACGATGACTGAAATGACAAAATGGCCATCAGTAGATTATGATTGAAATTTAGCTAAAGATTGGCAAACATCTAAATGCATGGTGTACCCTCATCTCTTCCAAATGAACTCTATTGTTGGGGTCAATTGCTCAGCCCAAAGATCAAAGCTTGGGAGTCAACCCGGCCAACAGCAGAAGCTCTTTGGCCACTGGCCAGAGTCCATTTCGAATGGAGAAGGGGAAGGTTGAAACCTCTGGGTTTAGGAAAGGTAAAGTAAGTTTCAAAAATAGGTGGCTGAATAGTCGGACCCAAATGAAGAAGTCCTTAGAGGTGTCATTGAAAATCAGAATTTAGATGTCTATAAGCTCGGAATGATCAGAAGTTGTGCCTTAGGAACTGCTGCTGGAAGACATGATGACTGAAGGTGAGTCAGAGGAAGTAATCGAAAACTGCTGGTATAAAGCTTAGAATGGAAGAAAATCAAAAATGGCAGGAGAAGCAGTAAAACACAAATGGAAGCTTGAAAAAGAAGAAGTGAAAATTTTGATTCTCTTTTGGCCTATTTCCATGTCATCAGAAGCTGAATAGATAGGGTGGTTATAAGTTRCAAAAAGAGTCATCATGACTTGGGTAAACCAACCGACTAACGAATGGCTAGCTGTCCAGATTGGGTAGCCAATAAGATTCAATAATCCTAAAAGCATACGAAAAGCCAGATAACCCAAGCTTTGCCTAAATCAGTCACTCAGCATAGCCAATTAGGTTGAAGGCTTAGAGCATGTGTTGATGCTTGAAAATAGCCGATGTCAAAGCCTGGTTAGGAAGCAACAGCTGGCCAAGCAAGGTCAAATTAGACATAAATTCGAGGAAAAAATAGTCAAAATGGCTGAGAAACTCAACGGTTAATGAAAATCGAGTAAGGAATAGATGAGAGGACAGAGGAGGAAAAAGTCACCCAAATCAGTAGAAATAGCGAGAAACCAAGAGATCGACTCTACAACTAGATAAGACCATAACCACCTGTGTAATACTCGGGATATTACTTTTTCATTTTTATGAATTTTGTATGATCATATGAATTTGTGTGCCAATTAGGATTTGATAATTTTCTATGTGATTATTATTTAATTATGCATTTAATTAAGTATGGGATTATCGTGTTAATTGAATTAGGGCTTTTGGTTAGTTAGTGGCTAGATTCGTTAGGCCTATTCGTTCCTCATTCGGAAACTAGATTATGACCGAAAGGAAAGCCCAAAAGATTTAATTCATTGGGCTGGATTGGTTTGGGATGGGGAGGCCTAAAGGATTTGGGTTCGGGCTCAAGTTTGAAAAAAAAAAAAAACTCTAATTTAAACCTAACAAAACTTTTCTTCTTCCTTTCTATCCATCTCGTAGCCGCCGCCCACCTCCTTGACACCGATCTCGTCACTTTGCTTCATCACCGTGCCTTCGCCACTAGATCTGCTAGTAGATCTACAATAGCCAATCGCTCTTTTCTCTTTCTTCCTCCCTTGCAACCTAGTTCGAACACCGAGCAATGCATCTTCGCTACACGGTAGCAGACCTATTTTGCCTGCATCTCTCTGAATCGCCTCCTAGTCATCGACTTTTGGATCTGCTGCATGTCAGCCCACGGTACTTCCACTATGCTGCCACTGCGTGGTTGCTCGTCGTGCTTGAGATTGCCTAGATCCAAGCCTCGTGACTTAGCCAGGCCGCCACTACTAGATTGCTCATGCTTGAGATTGCCCACGTCCAAGCTTTGTGACTCAACCAGGCCGCCAATGCTCGYTTGCTCGCCGTGCTTGAGATCAGCCAAATTCAAGCCTCGAGACTCAACTAAGCTGCACGACCCACTGCTTGTTTGCTCGCCGCCTTCGTCCTTCTAGTTTCTGTTCTGGTCGGTGGATTTCTGGCAAAAAGCAGCAAGGCTCATTAGGCACCCTGAAACTAAGCGACCAAGTGCCTAGGCCGTCAGGCGCCCAGACACCTAGGCCATCAGGCGTTGAAGTAATCTAGCGCCCAGACGCCTCGGCCACCAAATGCCCTGGCGACCAGGCCCCGTTGGCGACTAGCACTGTTGCGTGCGTGCTGCCTAAGCATACGCCCGGGGCACAACGCAGCTTCCACGACACTCAAAGTTTGTTGATTTAAAGGTGAAAACATTGTTATTCGATTTTAGAAATTTAATGACTTATGTAATTATGTTCTATAGCGTAATTGTGGGAGAACATAGATTAGGTTTAATACCTGATCTAAGAACGAGTTTAATTTGTATGAAGAATATGTTTTTGAATTAGAAATGTATTGTATTTGGTATTAACATTATCAATTGTTGAGAGGGGTAAGAAGTCATGAAATAAGTTGTACTTTTAAGAATGTGATAGTTTTTCGATTTGGGAATTAAGTAGGGGTTATTATTGGCAAATGACATTTATAGGATAAGCATTAAATGTTTTAATCTTGGACAATCGTGTTAAATGAAATTTTTTTTGGTTATAATAATTAGGTCATTTTCAGGCACATTGATGTCAGGCGCGGTCGAGGGACTCCGCTTTGCGATTTAGATAGAATTTTAACGTTAAAGACTCCAAGTAAGTAAATTCCCATACTTATCAACTTTATCCCATTTGCGTGTTATGTTGTGGATATATTGGACTGTGTTGTGGAATATGTTGTGATTTTATTAGATTGTATTGAGTAAGGTGGCTATGGTCATATTAGTTTATTTCATGTAATATGTTTTGTGCTGTTAACATGTTGAATGGTGTCTAAATATGGATTTATGTAGTTCATGTAACACCCCCAGATTAGGAACCTTATCCTAACCCGAGAATGTTACGTCATTCCATTCGAAAATAATCAACTATTTATTTGAAACTCGATATTTATTCAACAATACCCAAGGAGTCAAAAATACATTTTAATAAATCCTCACTATCCTAATATTTTCTTCAAAAGAGAAATACAGTGAAAGTCTTTCTAAACCATTCAAAAACAAAAATCATAAAGAAACTTCAATAATTTAAAGCATTCAGCATTATTTATCTTATTTTTCATTAAATAAACTCGAAAACTAAGTTTCCCAGCGTATCATAGCTCGCCCACAAGCCGACTTCTCTCTTTCCCCATGCGTATCTGATTACATATCATCTGCAATGAAACATGAGGGAAAGGAATGAGCTAAAAAGCCCAGTAAGTAACCTCATGCATGAATGCATGAACATGTCCTACATGTGAAAATTCAAAGTTTCTCCTTTTAAATGAAAAACTTTCCAAAACATTCCATTTTCAAAACTCTTACAAAACATTCTCTTCAAAATTCACTTACAATAAAAACTTTCCATTTCTGTTCATTTGGAAGCTCACTAGAGTGTAACGCCTAGCCACTAAGCTTGCAGTGGGCAATTCTTATTTGGAACCCGATTCCATTCCTACCAGTAGAACCGCAAAGCGGTCAACATTAAAAAAAAGGTTTTCATTCACACTTTCACCTCCAAGGAGGTGAACATTCCATTCTTACCTACCCTCCAAGAGGTAGGGTCGGGGGGCCGGTCCCCCACGCTCCATTTCCCACTCCCATTTTTCGTGGCCAAGTTTACACTCCTTTCTTAAAACTTTAACATTTCCAAAACTTTAACCTTTTCCTTCAAAATCCCATTTTCGAACTTCCTAAATGCGTGAACGGCTCATGCCAAATGTGATGTAAACTTCTAAGTACATGCTTATGACATCAAACGCATACAATCTTACATAAGATAACGTTCAATAAATAACACATGATATGAAATCACAACAGCATTCTTTAACATAAAGTACTACTAAATACGAACAATTCAACTTTTGTCACCATTCCACATAGCAACATAAAATTTCCATACAACACATATTCCAGCAATAAAAAGACGTTCAATTTCATTCATTTATAATGATATGAATGAGAGGATTACTTACTCGAAGTCCTGTACGTAAACGGATTCTTACTTAAGTTGGAAGTAGACTTCTCCAATCGATCTCAAAGTAAGCCCTCGAAATAACCTAGTTGATTACGGAAGAGGGTKTACTTAGTTTCAATCGTTTCAACTTAAGTATTATGCGATTAATCCAACAATGTCCTTCATAAGTTTATAAATCCCATTTAGTTCTCATACTATTGCATATTAAGTTTTAAGGGTACAATCTGACTCCTTAGCTCGGGTATAAACCTACCTAACTACATTCTCCATGATTTCACGTCAAGGTATATTTATTACAAGTCATACAATTTCAAAATTAAATGTTAGCGTTTCACCTTAAATTCACGATATTCGGATATTGGAGGAGCGGTAATGGATTCCCGAACGTGCGTTCAAGGGACATGTACAATGGTCCTGGGCATCTTGGCGTCGGTACGCCTAAGCATCGGGCGCCTAGACGTCAGGCGCTGGGCGCCTGGGCGTCGAGCGCTGGGCACCTATGCTTGCTGGGCACTGGGCTGGATCTGGCACTACTGAGTGCCGAGCCCTATTCCTGGCCAAACAATTCAGCRGACGGCCGCTCTGTTCCTGGTSGACTTCCGGCGACTTTGAAACCGGCGAGGGACTATCGGTGACACGAACAGCAAGGACGAAGGTAGAGTGACGGCCAGCAACAAGGGATCATGTTTCTGTCGAGGAGGAAAAATGTTGAGCAGAGAAGGAGAAGAAGATAGCGGCGGCAGATCAGAGACCAAACGGCGGCCAATCTGTCACGTTTAGCTTTTGTTTTTGAGGGAAATTCGTCGAGTAAATAGATTACACCTCAGCGGCTCTGGTTGCGCCGAGCAGCGAGGGTCGGCAGCAAGAAGTCGGTTTCGGATCTAGAGTGGTTGGGTCGACGTTGGCGAGTCCGAGAGCGAGAGGGAGTCGGAGAAGAGACAGCAGGCGATCTCCGTGTGCACCTGGCGGTGGCGTTCGAGCAACGACGCGCTGCGATGACCGATCGCAAACTGTGGCACAGTGGCCACTTCAAACGCCAGCCATGGAGGAAAGGAAAGAGAAGGAGAAGTTGTGAAAACCACGACGAGCAGCATCGGGTCTGCAGAGGAAGAATAGCGGCGGCGGCGGCGGCGGCAGCAGCGGCAGGAAGGAGAAGATAGTTTTCTAGGGTTTTTCTTTTTCTTTTCTCCTCTTTTTCTTTCTTTTTGTTTTCTTATATATTTTCTTTCCTTTTCTTTTTTTTTAATATTTTGGGCTGTAACCCCGAATTCTTCGAGCCTTCCCGTCCAAATCTAACCTAAAATCCATAAATTTAATATAACGGGCTTTTCTTCGATAAAAAGCCCAACTTCCGACTAACAAACAAGTAGGCCCCACGAGTCGAGTTTTTAACTAATGATAATTCTTATTCGACACGGATAATATTTTTGCACCTATTAAACGTAAGATTTAAAAATATTGACCACATATAAAATGTCCAACCCTAATTGGCACATAATTTCACGAGATCAAACAAATATTCATAAAAGTAAAATCCGGGTTGTTACAGTTCATGTCATGGGCATGTAGTTATAGTATATTCTACATCATTCTTGGCATAAGCCATTTGTACATTTAGAAAGCGAATGGTTTAGGAAATAAAATTGAAAGGAAATGAAATTTTATAAATGAATTATTATCAGGAAATGTTAAGATTTTGAAAAGGAGTGTAAATCCAGCCATGAAAGATGTGAGTAGGAAATGGGGCATGGGAGACCGGCGCACCTGACCTAACCCTCTTGTAGGGTAGGGAGATAAGTAACGTTCACCTCTTGGGAAGTGAAAAAGATGAAAGAAAAAGTTAAAGCCATGTTAAATGCTATGCGGTTCTACCGGTAGGAAATGTAATRAGATTCCAAAGAACAATAGCCCACTGCAAGCTTAATGGCTAGGCATTACACTAAGTGAGCTTACGACTTTAATGAAATGAAAAGGTTTTAAAAAGTTCTTCCATTTTGAAATAGAAGTTTATGCAAGTATTTAGGAAGTTTTATTGAGGAAGTGAAATATAAATTCATGGTATATAGTGCATTTTACATACATTCATGCATGGGATTTGCTTATTGAGCTTTATAGCTCATTCAATTTCCTTCATTCTACATTTCAAGAAACGTGTAGCTAGATGGTGCGTGGAGGTCATTTGTGGGCGAGCCTTGATACCTTGAAGTGTTATTTTAAATAAATTTTAGTGAATAAGATAAATGGTTGGATAGAGAGGTTTATGTATTGTTTAAATTATTTCTTTATTGATTTAACTATTCGTGCATTAAATTCTTTCAAGTTTCGCAAATATCAATTTTTGTTAAATGTTAAGTTAGTAAAAGATTTTTGGAATGCTCTACTTATTTATATTGGCTGTTTGTTCGGTTGGAATACATGATATTTACGAGTTTTTGAAATGTTTGGAAACTTTTTGATTGTATACAGGAAGTCGTTGTTAAAATTACACGGAAAACTCTGCCAAAATTTTTATAAAACCTTTTAGACAAAGTATTCAGATTTTTTTTTGTTTTTTGTTTTCTACAATAGTTGGTGTGAATATGAGTAAGGTCAGTAATACTCTCAGCATAGGAGAGTTCCTAATATGGGGGTATTACAACCTAATCGAAGATCAAGAGGCTCGATTAACTAAATGGCCAATCGAGTCAAACATGAGCTGAGAAAATAGCACAGGAGAAGAAGAAATAGCATAATACCAGCTGAGAAGAGAATGTTACATGATGGAGCATAAAAAACAAGAAAGAAAGTAGAGAAAACCTTAATCAATCAACTCGACAGTCAAGCATAAAATCTTTATTTTTTATCTATATTTTCTTTTGATAGCTTATTTTATGYTTAGTGTTTTAGTGTTGATTGATAATTTGTTTTATTAGGCTAGTCTTTTATTCTTTTTCTACAGAGTTTGTGAGTTAGAACACTTATTTTCTTTCTTATATGATAAGCATTTCAAGCCTCAATAGCATAATTTGTTAGCTTATTTCAATCTATTTGTTGCTTTCTTTATGGCTTTCTTTACGGCTTTCTTTACAGCTTGTTTTATAGTTTTCTAGCTCATGTAGGATTACTTAGCTTGTTTCATCTTATTAACTGCATCATTTCCTTATTTAGCATAATCACTAGTTTAGTTTGAGCTAACATAGTTGTATRTTTCTACTATTTGGCATCCTTTAGCATAATCACTTATTTGGCCTAAGCTAACTAAGTCGCGTCTTTCTGCTGTTTGGCATTTTTCAGCATAATTACTTGGCTAGCATAAGCTATCTTAGTTGTATCTTTCTACTGTTTGACATTTGTTTGCCATTCACATTTGTTTATCTTAGTTTGTTTACTTCCTGATAGGCTAGAAGATTTCACTTTGTTGTTTTCTTAGCTGTAATAAACACACACATTTAACATTTTTTTCTTGGTTAGCATATTTCACTCACACACTTTGTGAGGGCTTACTAAAGCTAACTCAAGAACCCCACATACAAAGAATAGGTTGCTGRTGATCTAGTGAGCCAATTACACGGCTAGTTAGTTGGAACTCAAGCCTCATTATGTTGAAAGGTTTGATACGCCACAACCAGAATAGCCAAGTTTGGCTTGGCAATATTCGCACACTAACATAATCATGGAAACTAAGTACATGAAAGATGACACAAAATAACCTACCCACTTAGTGTCCTAACCTATAAACCCTTCATTTGCATGACATAAATGATCATCTTTTGCAATATAAAGACCCTTGAACATCAAGGGCTTAAAGTAGACAGGGGGAAGACCAGAGTAAGCACATTTAGAGATGCGCCACAACTAAAATAAAATAGATAGAAACCATGTTTGTGTCATTATCAAATTATATAGTATGAAGATAAGCCCTTTGGGATTAACAATCTCCCCCAATTTGATAATGACAAATTATAAAGCATTTTGCATTGTCTACAAAAGTATTAACAAACATAAGAGGATTTTAGAGATAATAATATGCATAAGTTCCCCCTTAGTTTACTAAAGGTCTAAGAAMTACGTCAATGAGGTTTAGGACCTTCAAATAGGTTAATTTGGGAAATCATAAAACAAAAGGCATTTTATGTAACTTATGATATCATGTAAAGTGTAAAACCCCAGGCATTTTTGAATTCTGGATAGTTATTTGGGGTTTTGTAGTATTGAGCTTGCGTTTGGAAATTAAGAATTTCTAATAATTAATTTAGAATTATTTTATCAGTTTCGCATGTGTGTATTAGTCATTTTATTTTAGACCTGAGCCAAATACAATTTTTATCACTTTGGAAAAACTAGGCATGTCTTGGGAAGCATGCTCGTTAGTTATATTATTATATTCATAGTCCTAGAGTAATTACTAGAATGCTCTCTATTTGAATTAACCAATGCATGCAAAGTTGGGACATGCATAGGGTGCCCATAATTTGACCAATGACTCCACCCTTACCCATCTGACATTTATGCACCCCACTACACATTTCAAATTAAATATTCACTCTCTTTTCCCTCTTCTTCATGGCTGAAATCCCTAATGAATTTTCCTTCGAAATTCTTGTTTAATTAAGCTTCTTGAAGAAGCTATATTGATTTTTTTATAGGCAGATTTATAAAGCTTATTATATAAGCCATTTTCTTTTCTTATTTCTACATTTCCTCATTTCTTCTTTCTCCCTTCCTCTTGGCCAAAAATCCTCTTTGATTTTTCCTCAAAAATCTGATTTATTAAGCTTCAAAGAGAATCCACTCTTGATTCTTATTGGAGAAGCTTAATAAGGCTTATTACATAAGCCATTTCCTTCTTTTTCTTCAAGTCAAATTAACGGCTATTTTCATTTATTTATCCATCCTCAACAGGCCATACTCCTATCTTGTTTGCAAAAAAATTTCAAGCTTTCTCTACGCTCTCTTTTCTTCTCTTCCCAAACGGTAGCCTTCCCATCCCTCACGGTTCTCATTCTCTCTCAGCCTTGCACCACCCAAATCCAACCTTGCTCTTACCTCTTTCGGCAGCTTTAGTTTTGTTCTTCACCAGGTAAGAAATGCTCCTCTTTGGTTTATTCTCCTTCTTCATAAACTGCTACCATAACCGAACCCTCTTTCTTCTTATTTCATGTTGATCAACCCTTGGGAAGTCTGCTTAGGGCACTATCAAGATCCCATTCACTACCCTTTTTCTTCCTTTCATGGTTACTCCTTTTATGTCTTTTATAGCTATGTATGTGTACGTGTTTTACTTAGATAAATCCAGTTTATAAATAGTTTATGTGAGTTTACATGCTGGTTGTTTGATATCTGCATATAGTTGAGAAATTGTTAAGTTCTTAGATGAAATAACATGCATTTTTAAGATGGCTTTCTATGGTGAATAAGCACGCTTATTGACTTTCCCATTACAATAGTTTATGTTAGCTTGAATAGCATGATTATGGTTGGAATAGGATGAGAAGAATTTGATATATGCTTTATTGCTAGAAAATGATCYAAATAGTTTTGGTATGCCCTGTTTCAGTTCTATTTTTATTTCGAATGACTTGTGATATATGGATTTGAGCATGCAATGTTCTTGTACTGTTTTCTAGGTTTAAAACAAGCCAAAAATCATGACCATAGCCTTTGTAAATCATGAGATATGGGTTGTACAAAATTACTGGACACAATCCGAGAGTTGTTTTGTTACCTAAAGTCTTGGGATATTTTTGGTTTAAACGTGTGTTGGATTCTTACATATGTTATGTGGCTGGATAACCTACTATTTAAGGAGTATTTTGAGACAAATTTTACCTACTTTGAGTTAGTATAGCGCATATGATAGAAACATTGGGACCCTCTTAGCCACTGCTAGTCTAGCTGGCTAGCAGAATACCTGAATGTCTTTGAACTATCTGAACTAGTTACTAATTGTAATTGTTCATATGAGGTATTGTTTGATAGCTGCAAATTGAAGGAGAAATTRGGGGCTGTCTTATGCATCATATAAATGACTAGAACTGGAGATATGACTAAAATAAACTCACCCCATCTGATTTGAATTCCCCTGTTTCACTCCTCCAATAAATTGAATTCTGGGAATGAAGTACACGTTACCTGGATTTGTTCCTAATCTCATAGGAATAGAACAAGACTTGTTTCTTTCAATTTGCCTTAGTCAAATTCCAGTTATTGATAAAACATCAAAACTGGACAGTTTAGTTGGTAAGGCACCAGACCCTGCRTCCCAATCAAAATGCAATCTGTCCATTGTGTGGAATTAAGTTTAACCAGTTCTCATAATTAGCCTACTATCTTAGGTTCAGATCCATATGAGATGCATAAGGAAATTAGAACCAAGACTTGATTTATGACTATTTTACCAAACACTACCCGTGCTTCGCCAACAGCTTGGTATACGACCTTATGRGTGATATTTTGGTCAAATAGCTAGACTGGATTATAGGTCAGCTAATGGGTACTTTTCTAACCTTTTTTGGACATTTTTAGTATAGAGTTTTTAGCTGTTTAATTCGCTAGCTCAGGTGAGTCCGTCCATCTTTTAAACTTCACAAAAAGCATGTTTTATTTCTAGCCTATTCTAGATATGTTTTAATGAATTCTTATACCCTTGAATGTGAATCTCTCCCCTCTATGTGAAACCTCGGAATGCATGAATTTTTTTACTCAAATGAAGTGTTTGAAACATATTCGATATACCAGGCTTGTGATAGACGCTTGTGAAATGTTTTATATGAAATTACATTACGCTTTCTGAGGATTGATTTTTTTATGTTTTTGAAGTACAAGTATGCATTCACTTGAAGTAAAGTATCATTTTTCCAAATTCGTCCGAATTCTGAAAATGTTATTAATTTGATATTGAGAGTAAGATTTCATTTCGACATTGTGATTGTAAACCTCGTGATAAGGACTTGTAAGTGTTGAATCTCATAGTTGAGGATTTGTGATTGTGAACCTTATGATTGAGGATTTGTAACTTGTGAAAGTTTGATTGTGGAATTGATTGTGAAAGATGAGTACTCTGTCGATTGTCTCGGAGACTAGCTAAATGAGAACGGTGATATACTTGATTGGTCACCAGTACGAGCCACCTATTGGGTAAGGTGGCATCAGCCCTCGAGATTGCCACCCCTAGGCAAAATTCATGTGGTACTACTGTAATACCCAAGGTTTCTTTTTTTATTAATTTTTGTTGATCTTGTGAATTTATGTGCCAACTAAGGTTGGATAATTTTTTATGTAATTAATGTTTTATACGTTAATAAGTGCAAAATTATCATATTTGTTGGATTAGGATCCTTGGTGGGTTAGAGATTCGACTTGTTGGGCTTATTCGTTTTCATTCAGAAAACTAGATTTTTATCGAAAGAAAGCCCATTGAATTTAATTTAAGGATTTGGGTTAATTATGGATGGGACGGCCCAAAGGATTTCGGTTACGGCCCAAGTTAAAAAAAAAAAAGGAACAAAAAGAAACCCTAAACCATCTTTATCTTCCTCCCCTTTACGTCTCCACCGCCCACTTCCAAACCTTACCCGATTTCTTTTTCTCTTCTAGCCATCACCGCTGCCGTTCCTCCTCTGCCTAACTCGACACCGCTCATCGTGGCCTTTCTTTTCTCTTTTTCCTCTCTCCCTCTTCTCTTCCCTTTCTCCCACAGCCAACACTTGATGTGGTCACTGCTTGTCAATGCTTGCAATCGGTAGGCCACTCGTCACACAGGAGTTCTCTGCCAAATCCATCCCTTCTATGCCGATGTTCGAGAGACGCCGCTCACAGCACGTATCGCCAGTGCTCGATGCTCAGAGCCGCAACCAGATCTGCTATCAGATCTGTAGTTGCTTGGAGCAAATTGGCAATGCGACTCGCATAGCCACTCCTTGCTGTTGCCCGTCGTCTATCCTCGGCTGCTACTCGCCGCCGCTTTTGATTACATGCAGTGGGTTGATGCACACTAGAGGCGCGCAATCGCGACCGAAGAATCCATAGCTGCTCGGACAAAGTGCTTTGCCCAGATCTAGAGTCTCCTATATCGACCATTGATTCCTCTACCTATCACACTGCTGTTGCCCATTGCTTGAGCTCGTTGGAGCTGCGAATCACTGCTGCACCATTGCTAGCATCACTTCGGCCGTCCGGTATCGCACTTCCCAGATCTGCCTTTGCCTTCTCTTTCTCCTTCTCTGCTCGACCGGCATTGCCATAGCCGTGCCAAGTTCTGATCTGTGCATCAGAACCGCGACTGCTAAGTGAAGCCTCGCCGCTTAGCCGTCACCCCTACTCTTGGTCATTGCTGCTGAGTTGTTGTTGCTGGGGGCTGACTATTTTGGCTGGTTAACTGAGTTTTGGCCAGGAACAAGGAGCAACAACAGGCGCTCAGTGCCAACACCAGTACCAGTTAGTGCCCAAGCACTCCGTGCCCAGGCACCCGACGCCCAGTGCCCAACGCCCAAGTGCACCGACGCTCGGAAGCCCAGACATCCGAGAAACCAATATCATTCCCGAGACACTTGGACTCTGTGGACTTAAAAGGTGAAAACATTATTAATTAATATTAAAATTTATGACCTATGAAATTATATCCTAAAGTAAAATTGTGGGAGAACATAGATTAGGTTTAATACCCGAGCAAAGGAGTTTAAATTGTACCCTTAAAAAGACGTGATAATTGGTAATGTGGGGAAGTATGGATTGATAAATGACAAATGACATTATTGGAATAAACCCTGAATATCTAAGTCGGGGCAGTCGTACTATATGGACTTTACTTCTGTAATCAAAATTAGGTCGTTTCGAGTGCCTTAACGCTAAGAACAGTCGAGGGATTTCACTTCACGATTTAAATAAGGAACCTTTAATGCAAAGGACTCCGGGTAAATGAATTCTCACTTTCTCATAAACATATATGTGTTGTGGTTATAATTGCCCTTACATGAATTGAATATGTATTGAGTCTGCGTTCTATGTAAGTAAATTCTCACATTCTCATTAACGTATATATGTTATTGTTATTGAATATGAGTTCTATGTAAGTAAATTCTCATATCTCATTAATGCTTATGGATAGATGTAATTGAATTCTTTTAGATGGTTTAATGTGTTGTGTATGGGATTGTATTATGAGATGTGTTAATTGTGTGAAATGTTTCATGTGTTTCATATCCTATACTGCTTTTATGTAGGATGATATGTTATATATAGTTGTATATATTTCATGTCATGGGCATGTAGTTAGTGTTCTACATCATTCCTGGCACGAGCCATTCATACATTTAGATGTGAATGGTTTAGGAAATGAATTTTAAAGGAAAATGTTAAAGTTTTCAAAAAGGAGTGTAAACCTAGCCATGAATGATGTGAGTGGGAAATGGGGCGTGGGCGACCAGCGCACCCGACCCTACCCTTGGAAAAGTAGGTAATGATTCACCTCGAGGAGCTGAGGAGATGGAAGAATGTTAACCGCTCTACTATAGTACCTATAGGAATGTAATCAAGTTCCAAATAAGAATGGCCCACTGCAAGCCTAATGGCTAGGCATTACACTCAGTGAGCTGACGAATGTAATGAAATAAAAGGTTTTTGCAAAGTCCTGCATTTTGAAAGGAAAGATTTTATGGAAAGGTTATACAAGAAAATGATTTGAAAGTTTTCATTGAGAAAGGTGAAGTTTTATAAATCATGACATGTAGGGCATGTTCATGCATTCATGCATGAGATTTACTTACTCATCTTTATAGTTCATTCCATTTCCCTCATCTTGCATTTTAGGTGATGTGTAGCCAGATGGTGCGAGGAGGTCGCTTGTGCGAAAACCAAGATACCCTGAAGTTATTTTAAATGAATGTTATGAATTAAGATGGTTGTTGACTAGAATGATTTTTGTTTATTATTCAGTATTTCTTATTTGGTTTAAATTCTTTTGGGCTTTTGTAAATTCGTGTCAGTGAGTAAATAGTGACATTCACGGGTTAGGATAAGGTTTCTTACTTTGGGTGTGTTACAATTGCCTATGGCAAACCAGGAACCTATAGAGTGGACGGTTGATGTGCTAGAAGCACCCTCAGTCCATTCTTGGGTGCTCGTAACCATGGTTAGGAGGTTTAACCAAGGGACGACTGATTCCATAAGTACCCTAGCTAGTGGGTACCTTTGTTTGTGTTTGTGAAAAGGTTATAAGGTTCAAAGTCGCGAGCACAATTTGGGATAGGTCATAAGATGGGAATTTTCTATCACACTTGTCTTATGATTTGCTTTGAAATCAAAAGGCTCTGTTGATATGATCTTGATCAGTTTTTGAGCCACCACATGACTTAAGCATTTGTTACTCTGATTTTGATATGTTTTTTGAGCACTAAATACTTTGGTGCGTTTCTTTGGAACTATGATTATTCATTTTTGATATAGTATGCACATTTAAACATTTTGAAATGTACATGGCACACATCTTGGTACTCATTGAGCCTAGCACACTATTTTCTAACATTTTAGTGTGAGGTACTGATCACTAGAGCTAGTAGGATGTCTGAGATTAGGAACGTTTTGCATCAACATATCTTATGAATCTTGAATTGCTGAGATAGTTCTATTCTTTGTGCATATTTGTTTTTTGAAAGATGTACTTCATAGTATTTTTGGACTGTAATTTATTTGGATTTGTAATATTTATTCTGAAGTTTTTAAGTTATTTCCTTCATGTTATGAGGTTTCTAGACGCTTTGACAATACGACTATTCGATTATGGAGAGATAGGCGGTGCTCATTCCTTCCCAGTGAAACCTATTGGAGGCTGGTTCACCACAGTTGGTATCAAAGCTTAAGTTATGATCTATAGGCAGTAGGCGAGTATTTAAGATTGAATTATATTAGTATGTTAAGCTTGATTTTATCTGGATAATCTTATTCTTGAAGTAGGATGCCTAAGCACTCAAGCACTGATGCCTTATTAGCCAGGATCAGGGAGTTAGAAGCACAGGTTATCTTCCACTAATCTAAAACAGAGGCTCTTGAGATTGAAAGAGATAATTTTCTGAAAACAAAGGCATATCAGGATTATTTTCTTGTTGAGAGTCGCAGGAAGCAACAAATGCTAGATGAGGAATTCCATCCCCTCCTAATAATAGGGAGCTAACTAATAAGCTGAGGCGGTATGAGAGACCAGTCGTAGAGGGAGTTGCATCTAACCCTAGGAGTTAACAGCACTACCAGATAAGCCAGCTCAACTTGTCCAACGCGAGCTTCGGGGCTAGCCTGCCTATTGGCCTAATCGGCCAAACATTTTAGTTGAGTCGGTCTACTGATCTAAATTGCTCAAGAAGGTTTCTTTAGTTGTGTAGCCTTTGGTACCTTCTTTCTCCGTGTTTGCTTTGTTTTCACTTTGGTGGGCCCACCTTGAATATCTCCACTCATTTTGACTTTAGAATCTACAATATTCAAACGACTCCCCTATGCATCTTGAGATGTTCATTTTTGACAAATACTTCCCAAAGATGTGTCAATAGTAGCAATAAACAAATAAGAATAAATTTTATTAGGATATTTCATAGTTTTGAAAACATCAAAAGTTAATATGTTCATCATTTACCCTTAAAATCTCTTATAAATCAATTAAGGTCCTACCTATTGCTAAGAATGGTCTACCTTAAATCAGATGTACTTCTCTATCCTCTTCCATGTCCAAAACACCAAAATTAGCATGAAATATGAATTTAACCACTTTTATCAAGACATCCTCAATTTTTCCTCTAGCATAAATTATAGATCTATCAATAAATTGCAATTAAATTGTTGCGTGTTCCACCTTTTCAATTCCTAACTTTATAAAGATAGACAAGGGCATCAAATTTATACTAGCTCCTGAATCACATAAAGCTTTACCAAATTGTATATGACCAATATTGCAAGGAATAGTATAACTCCCTGGATCATTATGCTTTTGTGGAGCTTTTGTTGCAAAATTGTTGTACACTACTCAATGAGGATAATAGACTCATGTTCCTCAAGCTTCCTTTTGTGTGATAAGATGTCCATCAAAAAATTTGCATACATTTGCTCCAATGCATCTACAAAAGGAATATTACTATGAAAATTTTTAATAAAGTCAAGAATTTAGAAAAATGCTTATCCAAATTGTGTTGTTCAAGCCTTTGGGGACAGGGAATCGGAGGAACATATGGTTTAGAGAAGAATGAAGTTTAGAGTGCCCCTCTTTATGTACGGGCTTATCCTCTGCATTGGCAACTTTCTTATCAACTTCCTTTCAATTTTGTCCTTTTCTAGCACTTTTTGGAGCTCATTTCACTTCTCAAGATGATTGCTTGCACTTGTTCTCTAGGATTCTTCTTAGTTGTAATTGGCAAGGAAACTTGGGAAAGATTGGACTTGCATCTCTAAATTTCTTATGGAAGCCTCTTGATTCTTTATTGAATCCTCTTGACTTTGAAATCTTTTCTTGGTGCTTTCTATGAACGTAGTCATGAGATCCTCCAATTTAGATGTCCTTTCTTGAGTGGAAGGTTGATTTTGATATCCTAAAGATGGATTTCTCTCCCCTTCCTGACTATGTCTCCAAGAAAAGTTTCGATGCCTTCTCCAATAGGGATTGTAAGTATTTGAGAAAGGTTTGAAGTTGGATCTATTGTTATTGACATTATAATGAGCTTGCTCCAAGGACTGGTCAATTTTCCGCAAGGATGTGAAATCAACAATAGCATGACCACCTATATGCATACGACCCCATGAGAATTCAAGCTAGTTTCTTGCTTAGCAATGGCTGCTATCTYGGAAGATAATTGAGCCAAAGCATCTAATCCCAATACCTATGCAGCCCTCTTTGGCTGATTTTTAGCCAATGACTAATAATTTTTATGGCCATGCTATCAATAATCTCACATGTCTTATTTTGTTCCTTAGAAATCAAGATTCTTCCTATGGCTGCATCCAATATGGTTCGAATAGTAGGGGTCATAGTATTATAAAAAGTATGAACTACTACACATTTTGGTAGGCGATGATGTGGACATCTGCAAATTAAATCCATGAATCTCTCCAAAGTCTCATAAAATGACTCCCTATCAAATTGTTGAAAGGTAGCATCTTCATTCCTAAGCCTCAGAGTTCTTGATAGAGGGAAGTACTCCTCCAAAAATTTGGTAGCCAGCTGATCCCATGTAGTGATACTCCTTTATGGCAAAGAATTCAAAGAATTCAACCAGCCTTTGGCTCTACCCCTTAAAGAGAAAGAAAAAAGCCTTAGTCTTATAGCAACGACACTAACTACATTGTACTTGAAAGTATCCAAGATCCCTAAGAAGTATTAGATATGAGTATTGGGGTTCTCACTATCTAATCCACCAAACTACATAGACTTTTGAATCATCTAGATAATGGCAGGCTTGATTTCAAAAGTATTAGCCTCAACTATTGGTCTTTAAATAATGGATTCAGCTTCACTCAGTGATGCAATAGCATAATCTCGCAATGGCCACAAGGCTCGGATGCCTTGCCTTGCTGGAACAATGATTTGATTATTGCCTCCATTTTATTGTTGTTGTTGTTGTTTCAWCCATTAGGTGGATTAGGAGGAGGAACTTGTTCCATCTCATTAACTTCTTTCTTCGTCCTTGCTTTTGCCTCCTTGGTGTTTTTCCTACAAGTTTTATTAATTTTATGAAGTTTGGTAGTAATTTAGCAGGACATAATGGGATTTACACCAGAAGAACTCGAAATTGAAAGAAAGGAAAGGAACGAAAAACAAAGGGAAAAAAGGCTAAATAAAAGTCAAAACTTCAAAAATTGAAATCAAGATGTTAATTCCTTAGCAACAGAGCCAAAAAGTTGATAGGGAAATTCCTAGCATGTGTAATAGGTTTGTATTATGTAATATAAAAAGATATTGATCCCATAGAGAATTAAATCCTTATTACCATCCACTTATAGTCCTAAACTTTATCAAGCCAACCAATTATAATTGAGATAAGAACTAACTAAATAAGTGAACCTAATTAACCCTAGATGATCACATAAAATAACTTAGAAGGAAATTTAATGGATAAAAAGTCTAAAACACATGAGTTCATCTATTCTTCAACTATATTATCTAACAGACATTTCCAAATTAGTATATTAAGTATTGACCAACCAAACTCATAAATATCGAATATACTTCTCAAGATATAAAAGACCTATTTCTCTAAGTATTAAGCTATATCTCTATACTTAATTTATCCTCAAAAATGCATTAAACATATGGTTCTCGAGCAGTGAACAAACTATGTAAATATATCTCTATTTGACATATAGTTTATGACACTTGTTATTTAACCTAATTGCAAAAGTATTATCTCCAATCGCCTTAAGCAATGTTTAACAAAATTAAAAGATGGCTATTCATATAATTGAACATTAAGAACAATAACAAGGCTCAATAAGCATAGATATACCAAATATGGAAAATGCCTAATTAAATGATATAACATAAAAAAATGTTACATCATGATCCTTGAACAAAAGACTTCATTCATAATGATTCAAATAAAAGCAAATAAAATTGAAGATCAAGATAGAAAAACATCGAGAAAGATAATAAGCTAGCTCAATCTTCAATTTGTTGATCTTTTTTTCCTTTTGAAAGACTCCTTCTAAATGTTCCAATGTGTTCTCAAAAGATTCGAAGAGTCAATCCTCCCATTTTTTATCAAGAGTTTTGTATTGATAACTTGAAAACCCTTTAAACCAATAAAGTTGTCAAGAAAAACTTAAAATGGCTGAAAACCTAGCCAAACTAGCAGTTGCTTAGGCTCGAGCAATGCTAGTTTGCGATTGCTAAGCTCAAATCGGTGCTATTCTCCTTGAACCAACATTGGTTTGGCGAAAAAGGCTTAATTGGTAGCTCTTTGACCTCATCTCCTATACTGGGTTTGCTTTTGTGTGTGATTTTCAAAACTTTAGCTATCATAATAGAGGTCATTTCGAGCATATAGAGGCCTATTTGAGCGCGTTAATTTTACCAACCATGTTTCAAAAAGCTTTTAGGACTTATATTTGCATCTTAGTCCCTAGAATCATCATTTTATTTTCTACAAGGCCAAAATAGGAGATTTATGATATTTTTGCAATATAAACAATATTTATATCTATAATTTTATCAATTTTAACCCTATGTATGTAAAACCCCTAGAATTTCCCGACAGGTAGCAAATACTATCGAATCTCGTGAAACGCTTACAAGCTGGAATATTGAGAAATAGAAATTCCCGAAACTATGTTAGTTTGTTGTACATTTAATTAGTTATGTTCTATTTACGTTAAGTTCGAGTCATAGTTCGATTCGTGTTAACTATAATGAATCTGGACATTTTCCCTCGGTAGAATCGAAAGGCATGTTTGAAGCCTAACCCGAATTTATTTCATTCCATTTTTCCCCCAAATTGAAATTGGCCAATGAATGAGGACTTGTACCACCTTGTATGCACGCAAGGGGCAAACTCAATTTTGACTTATACAAATTCACATTGCCATATCTTTTTTGTTTTCTTATGCCACCACTAACCGAGCCAACTCACCATGTGCATCACTTTTTGCATGAATCTTTGTCTTATCCTTCACATAAATTCTCTCCCTCACTTTCTCTCTCTCTCTCTCTCTCTCTCTCTCTTATTTGGCCAATTCTCTTAGGAACATCCACCTAGCTTCCTCTATAAGCTTAGCTTCCTTCTAATTCTACCACTCTTCTCTCATGCAACACTCCCTTGCTCCCACAAACAACACAGCACATGCTCTCCTTCCTTTTTCTTCTTCTCTTTTCTTCTCCTTACTACTGAAGCTCTTGTTCTACTTGGCTCTTTTTTCTTGAAGTGTTAGTAAAGTCCTGTCATGACATTCCTCTTTTTGCAAATTGTATAATGTTCATCCCTCCTTCTTCAAAGTGTTGTCCAGATATGTAGCATTTATTCTTGCCTCAAGGTTAGTAGAAAGGCTCATCTTTCTTATTGAATAGAATACTTGAGATTTATGCTAGGAAAGGTCATAGATAGCTATGATTATCTTGGAAACATTTTTTCATGATAGTGAAATATGACAGAGCTTTGATGAATCTTGCTTCAAAGTTGTGTATATCGTGTAATCTGGTATTGGCATAAATCATGTCTATATTTTGAAAGACTATATCTGCTTATTGCCTATGAATGGTGTTTTGGTTTGATGAGATGAGTTAAAATTTGAGAAGAATGGCCATGTGCACGCTAGTTGCTTATAGTTTACCGTACTTTCATCTAGTTTCGATTTTAAATCTTAAATAAGGAACCTAGGTTTTTGCTACATGCCAATATATGGAGGTTAGAATGCTCTTTTCTTATGATTAAGAGAATGGTTAACTCATTTGATAATTCTGCATGAAGCTTGAGATTTGAACAAAATGATATAGATTGCCAGCTCAACCTGAATATTAATTACCCTACTTTTCTAAGGGATTCATGACTTGATTGTGTATTGAAATGGTGATTGTGGACACTGTGAGCCTAGTTTCACTCGAAATGATCTTCTAGAACTTGAGTTATGATCAAATTTCTAAACACTACCAGTTTAAGCCTAATTTTACTGTACCCTATTGTTCCATCGAAATATGTATTTAACTATGCACTTCTAGGTACTGTGACTAACTGAATCCCTTAATGTATAGGAGTAATATAAGTTTGAATTCATGATAGAAATCCTAGTAGAATCCGAGATGTAAGCAAAAATTCCTAACTTTGGGATCTTTAGGCACTAGTTTCATAATAGAATATCATTCCAAAATCAAGAGATAAATTCTTTTCCATTTATGCTAACGTAAGTTTGATAACGTGATTTTCGAAGCTCTTCCTAAACCATTCATATGTAAAATCTCAACTTGATACACTAACTTGTAGTCTTCCTACTACATAGGAATATGAATCTTATAGTCCTCGACTTATCTCTGCCTCGAATTCCACTAGAAACTCTACATTCGAGTTCATCAGGGTCATAGGAGTCTCTTAGTTAATAAGAATTCTTTAGGTCATTTAGTTATTTTTACTACCTGCATGGCTAGACTAAGGTAACATTTTATACATATCTATAAGACATGGTAATCAGGACTTTTATTTGACTTTCGTACTTAACACAGCTACCAAATGAGTTCCCAAAACCATTTTATAAGTACATTGCACTGAACTATTTTCTATTAAGATTTTGAAGAATAATTTTGGTATCCTTATAAGTTATTTTCTTTCAAGAATGCCTTACTTATTTATCAATTGGATTCATAAAAAGTATTTTATGAAATAACTACGAGCATTTTTGGAAGCATGCATAATGATTTGAGAAGATATTTTGAATTTCGAAAACTTTTCTAGTTATGTACTTATGGCTTCGAATTGATTGTCAATATGTGATTGTGGCTTTGATTTGATTATGAATATTGAGAAAGATTAGTATCCTATCGGTTGTCTCAAAGAACTAACCAGATAAACTGAAGTAGTGTACTTGATTGGTCATCAGTATGAGGACCTCTAGAATAATCTGGCGTTAGTTCTAAATATAACGCCCCCAGATTAGGAATAGTCCTAAACTGAGAATGCCACGTCATTCCGTTCCAAAATAAACAACTATCTATTTCAAAAGTAAACTTTAACAACTTTTAACAAATTGCATATCCTGAAGGCCCATTCATTAGGAGAGTAAAGTATTTAGTAAATATTTATCTCACTTAAACTTATAAAAAAATTGACAACTTATACACAACACACCTTAAAAATATAACTATACACCTTACTATGAGAATTAACAACCTTATACACAACACACCTTAAAAATACAACTACCACCTTAAACACTTGCTTTTCAACTTAACAAGCATAATATCATGAGATACAATTTCTTACGACAACACTAAAGTATAGTACATAATAAATAACTACTTGCAATAGAATATATTTAGCATACCGCAAAGTACAGTGCTCGTACATCAATCTTCAAATGTAGAGTAAACCGTACACCGGCAAGGTGCGTAAATCCTTCACTTGCCAATCTTTTTACCCTAAAACTTCCTTTTCCAATTTCAAAACCTTTTACAATTTCAAAATTCCTTCCTCACATTATGATCGGGTGTTTTCTACACTCACTTTTACCCCGCACCCCCTGACCGCGTGGGCTTGGGATTGGGAGAACTCCCATCCATTACCTTACAAGGTGGAGGAACTCCACTTTTACACTTACTTTTTGAAAAAAAAAAAACTTACAATGGTGAAACGCCAAGATGGTCATCTTTACCTTAGCACAAGGTTTATTTGATACCGGGTGACGTATCGATACACCGATCCGAAATGTGAGATCACTCGAGCGCTTGCTTACTTTCCTTTACCTTTCAAAATAACATTCGCTTAAAACTTCTCTACAAACATTACTCAAAACATTTTCCCTTACAAAAACTTCCAAAAGTAACTTTTCCCCTTGAACTTAGAAGTATATATCCCTGTACAAGTACGTAAGTACGTACTCCCAATGAAAGACCGAAAAATCGAGTAAGGACGAACGAATACAAAAGGAACATCTACTTATACATTGGTCTACCCCGCTCCTCTTAGCGAACACCCGCTCGAAACTATGGGCTCTTAACCAAAAGCTTAAATAAATATACTTTATTCTATTTATGGAAGACTTACAAAATTTAATAACTTCAAAGAACACTAAAAGCAAATAAAACTTACCAAATCTTTCTGAAGGCGACATAAAGATAAAACTTATTAATAATTTTACCACTCCCCA
>MEJB01000022.1:1577094-1636173 GCA_001752375.1 Rhazya stricta
ACACACACACACACTGAGGACGTAAACATGCGCGCGCACCGCCGCTTAAAAATCGATACGTCTATGCCAGAGGGATCACTTACCCGGAAGTCTGTCACGTAAATGGGTTTCTTACGTTAAGCGTTGGATAGTGGACTCGTCTTCTCAATCGATCTCAACTAAGGCTCGAAATACAACCTAGTTGATTACAGAAGAGGTCTACTTAGTTCCGATCGTTCAGACTTTCAACTTAAGGTATTTAGCGGTAAATCAACAATGTCTTTTATAATTTTCATAAATCCCATTTAGTTTTGCATACTAAGTTTTTAAAGGGTACAATTTGATTCCCTTCTAGCTCGAGTATATAACCTTACCTAACTATGTCTCTCCTCCTGCGAATTCACTGTCAAGGTATATTATTCCGAGTCTCAAAATTTCAATATTATAGATCTATGTTGTTCACCTTCGAATGTCAATATCCGGTATGTTGAACGATAATAGAATCCCGAACGTACGTCAAGGATGTGCAAAATGGATTTCGTGCGTCCCTGGCGCGTTCAGTGCGCTGAGCTTCGGCACTGGGAACGTTCGAGCGGTCGTGTGCTGGGCGTCGAGCTGTCTCGCGCACTGGAAGCTGGACGTCGCGCACGGTGCGCACCGGGCCCGTCGCGCACTGGTCGCTGCGGCGGCGAGTTGCCTGCCGATCTCTGCTGAACAGTAAGGTGCGTCTTGCTGGCGACTGGGCTGTTGTGAACACAGGGGCCCGGCGTCGCTTGCTGCGCGGGTCGGTTCTGCACTGGGCAAATCGTGCCCCTCGCCTGTCGCTTACTGTCTCCGCCGGTCAGCAAAGGTGTCGTCGCGCAACTGGGTGACGCGACTGCGGCCAGTAAAACAGAGCTGAAGGATCTGAGCCGAGCCGGTGGACCAACAGATCTAGAGGTCGGCGAGCAGAGGAGAAGAAGACGACGATGGTGGCAGCTCGGGCTAACGTCGGAGCGTCGCGAGCAGCAAGAGAGACGGCGGATCGGTGAGGGCTCTGGCAGAAGCGAAAGGGAAGGCCACGACGAGCAGTGTCGGGTCTAGTATAGGGAGGATGGCAGTGGCGGCAGCGGCGGAAGGAAGGAGAAGGAGATGAACGATTCCTCAACAGCGAAGGCAGAGTGGCGACGCTGGCAGCAGGAAAGGAGGAAGGAGATGAACGGTTTCTCAACAGCAACAGGGAGAGTGGCGGCGGGGCGGCGGCTGGAAGGGAAGCAGAAGAAGAAGAAGAAGGAGGAGGGGCAGCCTAGGGTTTACTGTTTCTCTTCTTCCTTTTTTTTTAAATTTATTTATTTATTTTATTTCATTTGGGCCACAACTCAACCCGTTGGGCTTTCTTATCCAGATCTAACCGAAACCCGTAAATTACACACAACGTGCTTCCTTTCGATAAAAGTCCAATCTTCTGARTTAATAAATAAATAGGCTCATAAGCCGAGCCCTTAGCCCACGATTACACGTCCAACCTAGTTGACATACAAATTTTACGTAAAATCTAACAAATTTAATAAAAGAAAATTTGGGGTGTTACACTAAAGATACCCATAAGGCCTAAGCTGATGGTCACTCTAGTGGTGGACAAAGTGTAACACCCCCTGATTAGGAACTGTCCTAGACCGAGAGTATTACTGACCTTACTCCTAATCATATCAAACACTATAGGAAACCAAAGATATCTGAAACACTAAACTAAAAAGGTTTATAAAAAGTTCGATAGAGTTTTCTCTGTAATTTCATTAACTATCCCTGGTATACATTCAAGGACCTCAAACATTTTTAATACCRGTAGACAACATGCATTCCAACCCAACAAATATCTAATATAATAAATAATGTATTCCAACAATCCTTTACCAACCTAACATTTACCAAAATTGAAATTTTGCAAAACTTGAAAGAATTTAAAACACGATTAGTTAAACRAATAAAAAAATATCTTATATAGTACATGAGACCTCTCTAGTCAACCCTTTATCTTATTCACTAAAATTTATTTAAATAGCACTTCAAAGTATCAAAGCTTGCCCACAAGCGACCTCCACGTACTATCTGGCTACACATCACCTGAAATGCATAATGAAGGAAATGGAATAAGCTATAAAACTCAATAAGCAAATCTCATGCATGAATGTATGTGAAATGCACTATATGTTACAATTTCATAGTTCACTTCCTCAATAAAATTTTCTAAATACTTTCATAAAATTTCCATTTCAAAATGTAAGAACTTGTAAAAATCTTTCCATTTCATTAAAGTCGTGAGCTCACTTAGTGTAACATCTAGCCATTAAGCTTACAGTGGACCATTATTCTTTGGAACCCGATCACATTTCCTACCGGTAGAACCACAACACGGTTAATATTACTTAACTTTTCCTTTCATATTTTCACCCTTTAAGAGGTGAACGTTACTTATCTCCCTACCGTACAAGAGGGTTAGATCAGGTGAGCCGGTCCCCTATGCCCCATTTCCCAATCACATCTTTCATGGCTATGTTTACACTCCTTTCCAAAATCTTATCATTTTCCTAGTAATAATTCATTTATCAAATTTCATTTCCTTTCAAATTTTATTTCCTAAACTCTTCGTTTTCTAATGTACGAATGGCTCATACCAGAAATGATGTAGAATACTATAACTACATGCCCATGACATAAACAACATAAAACCGTATATAAATACCATTCAATAAATTTATAACTAATCCTTTGGGCCCTGACACAACTGTAACACCCCCAGATTAAGAATTGTCCTAAGCCGAGAATGTTACCGACTTAATTCTCATATATTTAAAATTTCAGCAGATGCTTTTGACAATAAAGGAATAAAATTTAAATGTTCAATAAGTTCATAAATAAAAAAAATTAATTAATAGAATGGCTGTTGGGTATCAAAGCCTGCTCCTAAACGATCTCCACACACCATCTTGTTAAACATCACCTGAAACATAAAATAAGGAAATATGGGATGAGCTACTAAGCTTAGTAAGCAAATCCCATGTGTGAATGCATGAATAATGCCTTATATGTCATAAGTTATAAAATTTCACTTTCTCAATAAAAGCTTTCTAAACATTTCTATTTCATAAACTTTCTCATAAAAACTTTGCTTTCAAAATGTAAGAACTTTTCAAACATTTCCATTCCTTTAAAGTCATGAGCTCACATGGTGTAATGCCTAGGCATTAAGCTTGCAGAGGGCCAATTATTCTTTGGAACCCGATTACATTTCTACCAATAGAACCACAAGGCGATTAACATTCCTTTACTTTTCCTTTCATCTTTTCACCTCCAAAGAGGTGAGCATTACATTTCTAGTGCGTTGGTCCCCTACGCCTCATTTCTCACTCACACCTTTCATGGCTTTAGCTTTACACCACGTTTTCAAAATCCTTAAATTTTGGAAATCATTCATCATAAAAATAACATCTTTAAAAACTTCATTTCTCAAAACATTTACTTTTCCAAATTTCATTCTTTAAAAATATTTCCTTTCGTCAATGTATGATTATGTCCATAAGAGAGAATATGCAACTAGTGCAATCCACATGCTCATGGACCATATGAACCTTTAACTTAAAATTTCTAACATGTCAATGAGTAATAATATTCACATACTGGAAATAATATCACATTATACACATAAGAGCAATTATCAATTTCACATTCAATTCACATAAGAAAATTCAATCATAATAACAATAGACTCGTATCATAATTAATGAGAATGTGGTGATTTTCAAAAATTCACTTCAATATCCATTATGAATTCACATTCAATTCACATGAAGACTCAATCATGATAACAACACACTTGCATCATTACTAAATGAGAATGTCGGAATTTACTTACATAGAACTTGGATTCAATACACATTCAATCCACCTAAGAGCAATTTAATTATAACCACAACATATATACGTTAATGAGAATGCGAGAATTTACTTACTTGTAGTCCTCAGTAAATTTGTTTACTTTCGCTAGCAGGGTGCATTGGTTGCCCACAACATTAATGTGCCACAGTATTCTAATATTATTACACAAAGAATATTCATCTAAACTTGTTTAACCAAACGCATTTGTTTAACACAGGTGTTTATCGTTAATACCTTCATCGTTTTCCCTATGGTGACCTTAACTAAAAATTTCTCAGGATGAATTTCCATGTCAATAAAAATCGAACTACTAATAGTACAATTTAATTTCATGACTCCTAATTTGTTRTTAAAATAACAATAAAAATCATAATCACAATATACATTATTTTATCATGCAACTCTAAATTTCACCCTAAATTATATTCCRACATATTTCTAGAATTATATCCRCCTTTTACTTAATCGTACTAACTTAAATTTCAATTAAACATATTCTATTTTTTCTTAATTATTATTACATAATACAAAACATAGAACATTCGGTTAATTTAAATAAAGAAACTAAGGATTCACCTCGAATCTCGAACCTTCGGTGTGGTATCGAATCTAAGATGCAATGGCGTCAATCATGTTCGGTAAAGAAATATGCTCCGGGGGTGCGAATGGCGGTCCTGGTCACTCGCGCTACTGGCTCAAGCGGACAGCGCACAGTGCCTGGTCGCCTGGTCCTCAGGTTGCCGGGGCCCCTGGGCTCCTGGTCATTGGGCGTCTGGGTGCCTGGTCGCTAGGCGTCAGGGCTCCTGGTCGTTTGATGAGAACGGAGGAGATGAAGTGGCGTTCGTCACCGGTAGAGAAGAGGGGGGAGAGAGAGAGAGAGAGTGTGTGTGGGAAGGCCGGCATTGATGAGGGCAGAGGGAGGAGGCGATAGTGGTGAGGGGATTAGGTTTTATGTTTAAGGAAAAAGATGAACAGTTATCTTCTTCAGGTCATGTATATATATTTTAAAAACTAACTTAACCCTAACTAAAATTTCTTCGTGGGCCATTTTTATTACTTAACCAACTAAGCCCAACTAAATTAAAATTTAGTAGTTTCTTTTGGCCCAAAATCGAACTCCAAATCCGATTTTAGATTTTAATAAGAAGAGGACAGGCTCTAACGAATCAAATCTAAATTAATTCACTAAGACTTCTAATTAAAGTAAAGTGATAAAATTTCAACTTTAAATAAACATACTCACATATAAACACATAACAAATAATAAATCAAGGAAATAATTATTTATTTCTGATTGGCATATCGAATGTTATAGCCTCCAAGTCCTTTCGCCGTAAATTAATCAATTTAATAACAATTATGAATACAATCTAATTAGTGAATTAGAACATAAATTGTCTATATATATATATATATATATATAGCTTGAAAGGAAAAACAGAAACTAAATCTTGGGTATTACAACAACGCTTTGGGCCTTTCTATTCCATAACTAATCCAGTCCATTAAATTAAATTCTACGGACTTTCCTTTCAGTAAAAATCTGGTTTCCGAATAGGAAACGAATAAGCCTAAGAAGTCGAGCCACTAACCAACCAAGGACTCTCATTCGATTAASAAGATAATCACATAATTATTAAACATATGATAAAATAATAACCACATAGAAAATTATCCAACCCTAGTTGGCACACGTAATCATACAACCATACAAAATTTATAAAAAGTAAAATCCCGAGTATTACAATACCCTACCCCATAAAAATGAATATCATCCTTGAAATTTTGGGACTCACCAAGTGCGGGTACTTATCACGCATTTCCTCCTCTGGTTCCCAAGTAGCCTCTTCAACTGCATGATTCCTGTAGAGAACTTTAACTAGTGATATCGCCTTCCTCCTCAATACTTTTTCCACCTTTTCCAATATTTCCACAGGCATCTCTTCYTAAGATAGATTCTCACAAAGATCCAACGATTCACAGCTGACAATATGGGAGGGATCCAAAACATATTTCCTTAGCCTGGAAACATGAAACACATTATGTACACCTGATAGGGTTGATGGCAAGGCAACCCAATAGGCTAAGTCACCCACCTTTCGAAGATTTTAAAAGGTCCAACAAATCGAGGGCTTAACTTCCCCTTCTTACCAAATCTCATAATCCCTTTCATAGGTGCCACCTTTAGGAAGACTTTGTCCCGAATTTCAAACTCCAATTGCTTCTTTCTTCTATCCGTGTAAAGCTCTCAGCATATCCTCCAAGATTTGATTCGTCCTCTCAGTCTGTCCATCTGTTTATAGGTGAAAAGCAGTACTAAAATTTAATCGAGTACTAATAGCCTTATGCAATCTCTTCCAAAATACAAAAGTAAACCTTAGGTCACGATTGGACATAATGGACAGTGGGACACCATGAAGTCTGACAATCTCAGCCATATACAACTCCGCATATTTCTCCATACTATAGGTAGTCTTAACAGGCAAAAAGTATGCTGACTTTGTAAGACGATCCACAATCACCCAAATAGCATTATATCCCTTCCTCATCCTAGGCAAGCCAACAACAAAATCCATGCCAATGCGCTCCCATTTCCATTCTGGAACCACAAAAGGTTTCAGAAGACCAAAGGGTTATTGATGTTCAGCCTTAACCTGCACGTAGGTAAGACAATACTGAACAAACTCTGCTACATTGCAGCTCATACTAACCCATCAGAAATGCTTCCTGAAATCTCGATACATCTTCATACTTCTTGAGTGAATCAAATAGGGCGTATTATGAACTTCTCTCAAGATATCCTCCTTTAAACCCTTATCGTTCGGAACCACAAGTCTATCGCCATATTGAAGGGTTCCATTAACCATGATTACAAAGTCAGCACGTTTCCCTCCGCAACTTCTGTTCGCCATTTCAACACCAGAGGATCATCCATCTGCATATCCCTTATCATCTCAAGGAGAYTGGGTGCAAGAGTCATATTCGCAAAATAGCCTGATATGTCTTGCAAAACTATTTACAAGTTGAGCTTTCGAATTTCTGCCAACAACAGTTTCTGACAGACTCGCAACGCGGCCAAAGTTCCATGATTCCTCCTGCTAAGCGTATCTGCTACCACATTAGCCTTAACCGAGTGATAGTTTATCACACAATCGCAATCCTTCACAAGTTCTAACCATCATCATTGCCTCATATTCAACTCCTTATAGGTGAAGAAGTATTTGAGACTCTTATGGTCAGTGAAAATCTCGCACCTAGCCCCATACAGATAATGTCTCCAGATCTTCAATGCAAAAACAACGGTAGCCAACTCCAYATCATGTGTTGGATAGTTTTCTCATGCTTTTTCAATTACCTTAAGCCATAAGCAATCACCTTACCATGTTGTATCAAGACACAACCCAACCCTTTCATTGAAGCATCACTATAAATAATAAACCCTTCACAACCTTGTAGACTTATCAAGATCAGAGCAGTTGTCAGTCGTCTCTTCAATTCTTCAAAACTGTGCTCACAATTCACATTCTACAGAAACTTCATGTCCTTCCTGGTCAACTGTGTCATAGAAGTGGCAATTTAGGAAAACCCTTCCACAAACCTCTAGTAGTAACCGGCTAAGCCAAGGAAGCTGCGAACCTCACTGACATTGATAGGTGCTGGCCATCGTCGAACCGGCTCATTCTTACTCAAGTCCACTACGTTGCCTTCCTTGGACACAATATGCCCTAGAAATGGCACACTATCAAGTCAGAACTTGCACTTCTTAAATTTTGCAAAGAGCTTCTCGACTCTAAGCACCTGAAGTACCTTTCTCAAATGCTCTTCGTGCTCTTCCTTGGATCGAGAGTAAACCAATATGTCGTCAATGAAGACTATGACGAACGGATCCAAGTACTCCTTAAAGATTCGATTCATCAAATCCATAAATGCAGCAGGTGCATTGGTCAACCCAAATAGCGTCACTAAAAATTCATAATGCCCATATCGAGTTCGAAATGCGGTCTTAGAAATATCCTCATTTCGGACTCTCAATTGATGGTAACCAGATCTTAGGTCAATTTTGGAAAAATATCGCTCCCCCTAAAGTTGATCATACAAATCATTGATCCTCGGCAACGGGTATCTTTTCCTTACCGTCACCTGGTTCAACTCTATGTAATCTATGCATAACCTGATCGATCCATCCTTCTTCTTTACAAACAACATAGGCGCACCCCATGGCAAAAACCTAGGTCGGATGAAACCCTTATCCATAAGATCCTGTATTTGCTTCTTCATCTCCTTAAGTTCTGTAGAAGCAATTCGATATGGTGCCCTAGAGATCGGTGCCATTCTAGGCACCAAGTCAATCTACCTTAGCGGTAGTAAACCTTGAKGGTCGTTCAGAAACACATCCAAATATTCTCGAATAACTGGAATTTGTTCGATCAAGAGCTCTATTTCAAGAATCTCGCCTAATGAATCTAGGTAGCCAATGCAACCCTTTTTCATCATTCGACAAGCCTTCATAGCGGATATTATCGAGATGGACAGTTTCATCCTAGACCCAACAAAACAGAACTGTAACTCACCAAGAGGACCAAACATAGCCTTCTTCTTGTGACAATCAATTGTGGCATGATGCTTCAATAGCCAATCCATGCCTAAAATGACGTCAAACTCCTAAATGTCCAAAACCATGAGCTTCACTATCAACTCTTTCCCATCCAGTGCAATCGGACAATTCTTCAGCACGTACTCTAAGTTCATGACTTCTCCAAAAGGTGTGGACACACTAAGTTGTGTATCCATACGTGTACACGAGGTTCAAAGCTTCTCAGCAAAAGCAGGGTGAACAAAGGAGTGGGTAGCTCCCGAGTCAAATAGTATGTTGGGAGGTGTGTTACACACAGATAAAGTGCCTACATAACAAGTAATCCTTAAACTCGTGTAATTATTCATAATAACTAAATTAATGCAATATTTAAGCTATAAGTGCTTGACAGTACGGTCGGTGCTTTATCGGCCTCCTTCCTTGTCATGGTAACGACTCGTGCCTGAGTAGCTGGTCTCTTCACTATACAATCTTTGGCCAAATGTTTGGACTTCCCACAGCTGAAACATTCTCCACCACTTCTACCACCTTCACTAGGGCATCCCTAGCAAAATGCCCTTGCTTTCCACACTTGAAGCACACCCCTTTGCCTAAAAGGCACTCATCCAGATGTGCCTTATCACATTTGGAGCAAACTTTCCTTTACTGTTGCCCTGCTGATTTCCCTGTCTACTCCCTTGGTTGTACCTCTTCTTCTGACCATCCTTGACCCAGCCTTTAGGATTTCCACCTCTAAATTGCTGGGCATCTGGCGCCTGCTCGCTGGGCATTAGGGCACCTTGTTGCTGCGTGTTTAGGCATCCAGGCACTCGGCACCTAGGCGACCCCAAATCTAGAACTGGCYAATAGCTAGCAAGAGCCCAGCTTTCGACTGCCGCTGTTTCGAACACCCTCTCTAGGCAGATGAAGGTGATGAGCAACCGATAGTGGTAGCCTGGCCAAAGCACTATGGGACGACGTGCGGCAGACCCGAAAGTCGAGCCGGAACGGTGCAAAAGTGCGGGAGTTTAGACCAAGTCAGGAGGGAGGAAGAAAGAAGAAAGAAGAAAGATACGGCAAATCGGCCAGATCTGGTGCCGGAGGCACGACGATGAAGCATAGCGACGAGATCGATGTCGAGATCTGGTCGCTACTCCAAGCACTAGCGACTGGTGCGCAACCAACAACTGCTTGCCGACCCTAGGTTAGGAGTTTTACGTTATTGGGCGACCAAATCCATATTACCCAGCTAGTAGGTATTATTGTTTGATTGATGAGAATATAAGGTAACAAGTTGCATAGGCAGATGAGGTTATGAGGCAGCTATTATTAACCCGTGTCAACCTGGTGGTTTCTGAGTACATACTCTATGCTATCTTTTGTTTTGTCTGCATGTGAAATTAACTTGGATTTCATGTCTCTTTGTCATTAATCTTTACTCAAAGATGGTTTTGTTCAACGTATTGAGATTTTGGATCAAACATAAATATTTCATTTATTCATTTGTTTTTACATGCCTTGAAAGGTACGTACATGTTGAAAACATTTATTGCAACTCACACTTAGCATCCACGTCAAATTCATTGAGTCTAACTCATCATTTTTTATACATTTTTTAGTGACAACTTTGAATATTTAGAGAATACGGGATATTTAGATTTAAGCATTTATCTATTATGATGATCGTAGTTTATGGACGACTGTATCATATTTAGTGATCGAAGTGGTATTAGCAAGATGTTTATAGCAGTATGTAATAGTTTTAGATTTTATTAAGTCTTACCCGAGATCTATAATCCTGTGTGGATTTATGTTTTGGTTTAAGTAGCCAGCATGTATTAATTAATAATTCATTGTCCTTTATATTCTGTTTAGTGTTATTATTGTATGATTGTTTTGACTAAGCGACGGCTCGTTTTGAACTAATTGTACTTAGGGGTGTGCATATCGTCACAATATAACCTAGAGATTTATGTAGTAGAGAAGTGATGTATCAGAGGATAATCTCAAAAGACAGCTCTTTGGCAAGAACACATCTCTTTTTCAATTTAGTTCTTAATTATTAGACAATACCAGCTGGAATTTTTTAGGTATATGTAAATATTTGTATTCGTGGCCTTAAATTAAGGAAAATATTGGATCTTTCGTGGATTTCTACGGTAAAATGATCTGTTTATGTGCAACATTTGCATCCCTCACAGTGAAGAGGGAATACTATTACACATAGGATTGATGGAGCGAGGAGATTGTTATCTTCCTTATTTTCATTTGTCTCTTATTTTGCTGTAGGCAAATTAGAATATTCCAACACATTTAGGCGTTTGTTACTCAACCTACTGGTAGAAAATCATGTTTATGTATATTGCTTATGACCCTATTATTTTATGCTGGATGTTTGGAAGATTCACTTGTTATATGCTAAGGAATTCTATTCATGATAATTTTCCAAAGGTACAAGTTCTAATTTTCAGTTCGAATTGTTGTCTGGATTTGGTGTTTCTAGAATTATAGTCWGTAATATCAATATCCTGATATATTCAAACTATGACTTGAGAGTAAGAAGAAGGAAAAATAGCACCTTGTTTTGATGTTTCTTGCTGGTCAAGCTCACTTGAGAAGTCTTTTGTTCTATGCTTCCCCTTTACAATTTGGTTAGAGTCTAGTATTAAGCCCTCTTGATACAAGCTTTTGAATTTGCCTTTCAGACCTGCCTCCCCGATACAGAGATTCAGTCGGAGCAATAACACCAGGACTGCCGTTGTTCCTCAACAACTATTCTACTCACCAACTCCATGGGGTTTTTGAGGTTTGTATAACTCTCCACTTGAAGATATGGTTGAGTAAGAAGTTTGCTTAAGGGTATTCTTGTAGGTTAAAATCGAGTTATACTTTTCAAGAAATCCTTAAATTGTTGTCATTACTATTACATACTATGTGCTTTTGACTACCATGGAAAGTTATCACTCAGGCTGCAAGCTTCGGTGGGATAAATATTGACCTTTCTGCCMGGGAGGACAAGAAGAATCCTGGTGAATCCCGTTTCCCTGCTGAGGCATGTTTATATTTACAACTCTTATTAGATAGTAGATCAATCTGTGCATTTGCTTGGTAATATTTGTTTGTTATTGTTATACGAGAGCTAATAAAATGATACTATCGTTTATCAGTATTTATTTAGCTTTACGTAGCATGTGATTGAACATTGAGAGCAGATCATGAGTTAAGATGTCAATATATTGATTTATTTTTACTTCATTGGCACAGTAGACTACTGTTCATTCAAGTTAATGAGTTAATACTGCCATTATTAAAAGACGACATTAACATTTTTCAGAAAAATTGATTACAAAGATTTTATGAATAATCAATTTAGAACTCGTTTTGTGCCAACATGGGGGCATGTTTATTCACTGGCAAATTATATATGCACTGATATACTCCGTCTGCTGATGTTGACTAGATCAATTCAATATTCATCCATCAGGACTAGGTCTCATCTACAAGGTCTTCTCCATGGACTTTTTCACTCACTAATTTAACATAACCTAATTATAATGCATTTTTCTACAATGGCAGTAATCAAATGAGTTAGGAGTCTTTATTTATTGATGACATTTATGCACTTGCAGTACAGCTTTTGTTCCTGAATCTGATGTTACACTATCTGTGATAAAATTAATTTGCTTATGGAGTTAATAGTACGTACATACATTCTGGCCTTCTCGCCTTGCCTTGCATGGGAATCTTTTATTGAGGTGGTCCAGCAAATGATCAATTTTGACTTCTCTAATCATATAAATTAGATACTGGAGACCATTCTGAAACTCAGTTAATCTTTTTTAATGCCAGAGACTAGTATTGTTGTTTGGAATGGGAAACATGTTGTAAGATGATAGACACGTAATTCTGATAAGCCGCCTGTGCAGAACGTAAAAGAGGACAAAAGGAAAATAACTACGATTGATTGCTTATAATAGTCCTGTTTCAGTTGTTAGTTTTTGTTATGCTTTTGTTTTAATTCTGTAAATAGAAGAGGAGGACAATTAATTGGATACGTGAGATCTCATAAACCTATTTAGCCTATTTGAGAGAGAGCCAAGCTCTCAAAAAATTGATAGTTGTATGTAGGTAATAGTTCAAGTATTCGGGAATAATATTTTGGATTTGTTGAATTTTGCTTGAACTTTGTTATTATTATTGAGAGGATTAAATATCAAAGTTCAAATGGGGCATTGCTAGCCAATCTTGAGGAATCTGTCACATTGGTTTCAGAAGCCCATATTGGAATTTCAAGGTTACGAAGTAATGATCGTGTCCATATTATAATTGCTTTTCATATACATTATTTAGAATCTCATGACCTTCATTTTCTTTTTATCTCTACTTTAAAATAAACTTTTGCTTTCAAATTATCACTTTATGTATCGACCTTCTTTTACTGTAACTTGTAATAATTTGTGTTTGGTGTAATACAAGTTTTAATCGGAGATTCAAATGAACTAGCTTATCTACTAAAAAATTAGCTCAAGAGGCTTTATGTATTATTTTTCTATACTTACGAAATGACAACAAACTATATCATTTTTTATTAATTAAAAAGTTCGGACTTTTGATTGTAAGATATTGAAGATGTTTTTCTTTTATGATTTACTTTGACGATTTCAATACAAGTCTTTTGATATTGCATTTTAATTTGTGATTATTAGACTTTTACATACGTCTTTATTGATATACATCCCAGCTTTTATGAATGTTATAAAACACATTGTTTATTATGTCAGTAAATGCCTTTAATTATCATAAACACAGTCAAAAAATCAAAATAAAGGCATTGGAGAATATTCTTTTGAGGACGTATCACGAACGTATCTTCTATTATGAAACATTTATTTTTTGACGATTTAAAGTGTCTTTAACTATCAAATGCATAGACTAAAAAGCAACATATAAAGGCACTCAAAAATCCTTTAGAAGACCTATGTCCCGACGTTTGTTTATGTCATAAAACATTTGCTTCGTGACATTTTCAAGTGCCTTTCATTAATGCATTCAGAAACGTCGCTTAAAACACTTTAAAAGGCATTTGTGATGATCATAATCTGCTTATTTACTCATGATGGTATCCCAGTATGGATATGCTTCCTGATTTTTCAAAATATGACATTGCCAATGGTCTTCACAAAATTCACTTTTAAAATAATAAAGTTTGTGATGCTTGTCAATATAAAAAACAAATCAAAACATTTTTCAAGTGCAAAAACAGGATTTCTATTTCTAACCCTCTTGAACTTGTAAATATGAATTTCTTTGATCCCGTGAGGACAACTAGCTTAGAAGGTAAGAAAAGTGCATATGTGATAACAAAAGACTCATATAACAACGCTTTCTTTATGACATTAATTAAAAGCATCATTATATTAAAAAAATATCAACATTAAGCCTAAAGCGTTGGCTTCATAGAGATATTTCAAATATTAATTAAAAAGCATCGCTGCATTAGAAATATTTTTTACGCTTTTTAATATAAGCATCGTCTTACCTAGTAATTTTAGTGATACTTATCTAAAAGAGTCACTAATTTTGGTAAAAGTATCGTTAACTTTAGGGACGCTTGTATAAAACCATTATTAATTTCGAGAAGCCTTGTTAAAAGAGTCACTGAATTAATTTATCAATGCATAGGCTTTGCATCCTCAAATAATGTGGAGATGTTATTTTTAGCACCGCAAGTGGGGACGCTATTAGAAGCATCATTTTAAGTATTTTAGTGTCCCTAAATTAAAGTAAAAGCYTCCCTAATTATATATGTTGTTGTAGTGATTGTTTTAGATTTACTTAGGTATTATTACTTGCTAGCAATGATGATGTATTTTGTGATTTTGTGAAGCTTTTCAAACGTATTCAAAATTTTATTAATATAAAACTTATTTGTATAAAAAGAGGCAATGATGGAGAGTTCTAAATCAAAAGCCTTACTTGTTTATGTGATGAAGTTGGAATTATTTGTAAATTTGTGGTATCTAAAATCCCATGAGTTAACTAATTAGGTTAAATTAGGATAATTTCAATTTTACTTAATTTATTAAATTGACTAGATAAGCTTCCTTTACGGAATGAAATCTTATTTATATTATTGAATACGATCTAATACATTTAAAAGTAGAGTAAGTACGCATCAAAGAGTGATCATTACTTTTATTTAGAAGTAGTTACAGTGAATCACAAATATCATTTGAATATTGTACTATTTGGCACCACATCATCTTTCAACTTTATTGTATATTATTGGCGTGGCAGTTTGAAATTTTCTGGACGATAAGGAGCATTGAGATTAAAATCTAGGGTCATTCACTGAGCGCCTCCATTTTAGCTGGAAAGCTTTGGATGCGGTGGCCTAATTTATGAATACCTTAATGTTGATAACCGTCTTATTCCTTTTGTGGGTGATTGAAATGAGTCGGTGTTCATGGTCTCCTATCTATTCTGGTATCCGCATCCAAGAGTTTGTCTTCTTTGGGAAGCTTTGAATGCAGCATGTACGTGTTTCTTATTCCACCAAATTATGCCAGGTTTCCCCAGGATCCCAACTTCACCTTTACCAGAGTGAGTACAATACCAAGTACAGATAAGGCATATTGCCATTTTGTAACATTCTATAAATCTATCCCAATTGTTCAAAAGCCTTATACCCAAGGCATCTACTGCCAATCTCCCAATGACAAAAGGATCTCTATTAAAAAAAACAACGTGATTTTTCAAAACTCTGGCAATGTTTTAATTTTTAATTATACTGGAGATRTTTTTTGTTAGTTGTGCTAGAGAATTGCTCATAGCTAACCATTTCTAAACATGAAAATTTTGCAAAATTAAAATTTTCAATTTTACTTTAATTAAATTAAAATATTGTCATTGGTACTGAAAAATTCAAATTTCCCGATCAATGAAAAAGCAATATATGTTAAGAATTACAAATTTAGACCAACTGAAAATAAAGAAGCACCGGGGCGAAATGAATTTTGCCACATCACTTGTGGATAATGTCTTCACCAATCAGAATATTTTAGTTTTCTATTATGATATTTAGAATGCAGAGAAAATGCCCTACAACATTCAAATTGATCATATTCTTATCTTACTACGCCTAAATAGTGGTGAAAGCCTAAGATGGATAGGTCAGAAAAGCACAAATTGAAAAGAGCTTTCAAAAAAAGTTGGCTCAATTTCTTTCCAAATCTCTTAAGCTGTCAATCCAGCCAACCTACCATCAAATCCTAGATCAAGCTCCATAAATTAACATCCTTGGAAACATACAAATTCCATTAATTTAAAGATGTATTAATTTATTAATTTATCGAGRGTAATTATCATTTAAAGAAATACTCATTAAATCAACTGAAGTTTTAATTATTTCATTTTATAAACATGTGAATTATTCTATTAAAAAAAGGAGGGTAAAAATCTAATGAAAATAAACTAAGGTCCCATTTAACAAACTGAAGTCTTAAGTTTTACTTTGTATTGCCTGAATATAAATATCGAATTTGGTAATCTATTATGCAATGTCTTGATTAACCCTTATCTACTTGATTTTGTAATATATATGGACCTCATTGAATAGGGATTATGGTTTGTCATTATATAATTAGAATTGGGTAACTTATTCAAATAAGAATAAAGTATTCCATTCATTTCGAAATAATTATCCATTTAGACAGAATTATGCATATTAAGAAAATGCTAATTCTCATACAAGTCTAAACAAAATGACAATCTTGGCCTTCTTTAAATTTCTTGTAATTTTAAATGCTTTGACTAGGTGTCTCTCCAATACATTGGAAACAATGTTCTAAAGTTTAATAAGACTAATAAAATAAGGGGTACAATAAGAAAAAAAAAACATTTAATATATTCTTGATTTTCTAAAATGAAAAGTAATTTGAAAAAAAAAGAATTATCCAAATAGACAATTATTTTGAAATAGAAGAAGTATATACTATCTTGATTTCTAATTCCTTGAGGCACATAATACCTACTTGAATTTTGGTATTTTATTCTAATCAAAACAATTACATATCTTGTTTTATAATTTCTTGTCATACTCTTTCAATTAAAGAGYTATTTCGTTGATTCCTATCTTTGTATTTAGAAAGGAATCCAAATGATAGGAAATTGAGTCCAATCCAATTTTTCCTAAATTTTAGATTTTAATCAACGGGCTCTTTATCAAACTATGGTTTCACATCTAAAAGGTATTCCTAAATCAACCATGATTTATCAGAGGTGTAAAGCATTATGTGAATATAGTAGAGAGCATCTCAAATGCACTCAAAATCGTTTACAGCAACGGGTTAATATTAGATACATTTTATAGATGCTTTGAAGATCCTGACAAGATTGATAAAAGCATTCAAAGCATTATTTGATCTTCATAATTTCTTATTTCAGTATGCAAATCGTAGCATCTGTATGTATTACTAGTCCTCTACACGGAACCATATCAAATGCTCCCAAAAATTAGTTTTCTGATAGAATTTCAGCAATATGGTCTGTAGAAAAACTCGCTTTATCTGCCAAGAGCAGCAGCCCTCGCGTCACGTGTAGACTCTCCATGGCCTAGGTATCTGATATGGTTCAATTATGAAACTATTTTATAAGTTAACAATATCAATCTAAAGAAAGAAAATGTATTGAACTAGATAATGATTGTATATGCTGCGATATAGAAATTATTAGGAAACACAAAAAAAAAAAAGAAAAAAAGAAAAATTGTCTATCACTACATAAGGAAAACATTTTCTGTTATTGGGATTTCTGCCACTAATCTCAATATGTCACATATTGATGATTGGTGAGAAACTCGACTTTTTATTTGACATGAATCAGTTATGACATTATTATTGGATAACTCGTCCCTTTAAGATATCCTTTACTTCTTAGAAGTAACCCATAGTCTTTCATACTTTTGAAAGATCCAYTAACAACAATATCTATTTGGTTCCATATGAGAAATTATTTTTCTAATAATTTTAACATATCAACTTGGATTTATTTGAATCATGAAACCAATTGRTTTAGCTCTTGAAGGAAGAAATCTTRCCTAACTAATCAACTTTTCCACAACCTTAACACACGCACAACAAAATGAATAGTAAGACACACACTTATGTAAATTGTGACGATTCAAAATTCAATAAATCTTAATCGTTTAGAACCTTGAATGATTGATTATTCTCGATAATTTCACTTCAGATATTTTTCGCAAATGCATTAATGTATGAACAAGTTAATTTATTTATTTGCAAGGGATTTTCACTTCAACGATTAATTTTAAGTCGCATTCAAGTTTGAAGTTCCAATATAAACAATATCTATATTCAAATCACATTATTGACAAAATCTAAAATTTTGAATTCCAAACCTCCAACTTTCTTCCTCACTAAAATCAATCCAAATTGCTTTATTCCACTAAAACTCACTATAGAAAGAATTCGCCATATGTATTACATGAATTTTCTTTTGGGCAGAGAAAGAGTATTAACGAAACTTTAAATGACAAAAGAACGATCATATAATCTTGAGTAATGAAAAAAGGTTTTCTACCTAGCCTTACTAGCATTGATATCAAACTACAATTTAGAATCATACAATTTCGATTCTTGAAAATTTCGTATGATTTGTTGAAATATTTTAATCAATCACAAATGTGTCAGATCAACAATCTAAATATATATTGAAAAAAGCATAATAAATTCTTAGATGAATAAAGGCTTTATTTTTTTTTAAAGTTTAAAAGCATGTGGTTTTATCTTTCTTCATTATAAAAGTTTTGACCTATTTGACCCGATTTATTGGATTATGTACAACAATAACTTAATTTTTTGGATTATGACCCTTTCTAGCATTGATGTCTTTAATAGTGGTGCATTTACCAAGAAAAGACGCCACACAGAATGCTATTTTCACCTTATCGTGGAATAGTTTAATCCAAGAAAGACACCATTTAATGTAGCACCTTCTTCTTGTCCTCTAGAAGCCATATCAGGCTCTATAATCCTAATCTCTCACCAGCCAAAGCTGTATCTCCACAGATTAGTAGTACTCCAGATGTTGATAGGTGTGCCTCTTCTCTTCTTCTCTTTTTTCCTTTTTTCTGATGTTTTCTCTTTTGAACTTTGTTTTTCAATTTCAATCTATATCCAACTCTCCTATTGTCTGGCTTTTTAAGTGGATTTTGATCGATGTGTGGTTTGTTTGAGCGAATTTTTGGACGCATCTTAGTAKTTAGTATTTGCTAGAGCTGTTGGTGGAGCATCAAAAGCTTGGACCTTTCATGCTGGTTCTTCCTATATGTAGCATCAGATGTTGGGCATGACTGAATCTGGCATCTTCATCGAAGGGTGGACGAAACTAGGATTGGTGTCTTCAATTAATATGCAAGATCCATGAAAATTCAAGACTTCCATACAAGCAACGTCTCACCTTTACAAATGCACAACTACAATTTCCATTTATGCCAGATTAACTAATTTTCCATATATTTGGGTCATGTGTGGATGGGATTCAATAAATCGGGTTAAATGAATCGAAAATCCTCATTATAACTTAGGAAGATAAAACATTGAAATCTAAGTTAATGTGACTTGGGGGGGGGGGGGGGGGGGGGGGGGGGGGGGGGGGGTGGGGGATCGAAAGATTTTATCAAATTAAACTTTACCCTTCTTCTCTTCCCAATGAATGCATAAAGAACCATAGTTGCATTGCATCCATGAATAGGTTTGGTTGAGGGTCAAGATCGAAAGCCACAGTTTGTGATCATTGCCTAAAAGTGACCATCTTAAGGCTCAAGCAGCCATAGATAGGAAAGATAATTTCTAGCCAGAGTTTCTTCTAGATCCTCCCAACGAAATAGCCAAATGTTTGCCCCTTCACCTTTTTCATGCAATAAAGGAACACCCTAGTAATTGCCAAGATACGGTATAAGAGGGACACCAAGCTCTTATGATATTTCCCTTGCTAGTCTCCGTCATACATTGTTGGTCACAAGGAGTTTTGACTTTCTCTACTTATCTGACCGGGTGGCATTGCATAAATTGGAGTCAACCTTCTCCATGACATTCTTTTAACAAATAAAGCCTTCCTTAACCGCGGCAAGCCAAGCAAGAGTCATCTTCAAAGAATACATATGAGAAAAACTCAAACCCAAGTAGAGTCTGTTTAACCCCTTTCCAAGCATCATTTTTGTCAATCGAGGTGTCCTAAGATGCCCATAATAATATGTTTAACCCCTTTCTACATCAATCAGATTCCAAAATTTTATGAGAAATTATCGTTCTTTGTCATACCATGAACAAAATTAAGTCGAATTTCATACTTTTGATTTTTAGTAAAAAAAGAAAAGGAAAAAGAAAAAAGTGTAATAATTTAGTTAAATTAGCTTCAGTGAACTGGGACTTAAAACCGACTTAAAAGCCAACCGGCGCCCATTTGCATGTTCATAATAAATTCTCATTGACTACCATTATAAAATCAGCTTGACCTCCTACACAAATTTGAAGTTAGCTGATACTGGCCGCCATTAATAACCCCAACAAACTTCGTCCCCTCCACTCATGTGAAGCCCTTATTTCTGCCTGTTAACTATATAAAATCATCATAAGCCTCAGCTCACAGCAAATATCATCAAGCTTGTTTTGCATGCCCATTAATTAACTCAGCACAAAAGAATGGCTCCCAAATTCATAGTTTTGTTCATGTTGCTGACCTTGTTTTCCTCTGTTGTCACTGCTAAAGTCCCAGCCATCATAGTGTTTGGAGACTCCTCTGTTGATGCTGGGAACAACAACCAGATCTCAACTGTACTCAAGAGTAATTTCGCGCCATACGGCCGGGACTTTTATGGTGGTCGGCCCACTGGAAGGTTCTGCAACGGCCGTATTCCTCCCGACTTCATTTCTGAGGCTTTTGGCCTCAGACCATTTGTGCCTGCCTACCTTGATACAAACTATAATATATCGGATTTTGCTGGCGGAGTTTGCTTTGCTTCAGCTGGTACTGGATACGACAATGCAACTTCTTATGTGCTAGTAAGTCTTCATTTCTGCCTTTCAACTTACAAGAGGGTTAATGGAAGTTTGAAAAGTAAAGGAGAATTTCCAGAGGAAGAATAGGATACAATTTACATCAATGTACTGCAGATAAGCTTTCCAAGTCGAATTTTCAAAGCTGAGCAGTCTATTCATCCTTTTTCTGTTGCAATTTTCACCAAAAATCGAAGGGAAAAAAACCTTTTTTTTTTATTTTAAATTACTAATGCAGTTTTCCGGATATCAAGATTGAGTTCGTCGGCACATTTCAGGAAGGAAATATTACTGATAAAATTAACGATTAAAAGCTACTATGTCAAAGTTGACTCTCCCAATATAGACAACCGAATCCAAAAAGGTAGTAATACAAATTTGAGTTCCTGTGACAAGCTACACTTTATTTGTTTATTTTATTTTCTTTTGGAGTATGTAGTAATTACTTCTAAAAGTAGAATACTTGACAGTTTCAATTAAGACAAACTACGGACAAAGCATTAGCTCTGGTCAAGCAAAAATCCCCAAAACACTTTTTAACTTAGGAAACACATTTGATGATGTTCTTCTAACCATATGAAACCCATATTAAGATGTTGTTTTACTTCCATGATAGTAGTACAAATATGCAAGAATTTGATGAGTTACTGTGTTGCAGAATGTATTACCTCTGTGGAAAGAAGTGGAATACTTTAAGGAATACAAAAACAAACTGAAGACTTTTGCTGGTAATAAAAAGGCCAACTACATAATTCATGAGGCCTTGTATGTGATCAGCATTGGAACAAATGACTTCCTTGAAAACTACTATTCAATGCCAGACAGGAGAAACCAGTACACTATTGATCAGTTCCAAGTGTTTATTCTTGGAATTGCAGAGAATTTTGTGAAGGAATTATACGGATTAGGAGCTAGGAAAATAGTCCTTACAGCTCTCCCTCCAATGGGCTGTTTGCCACTAGAAAGAACGACAAACTATTTTAATGGAAATGGGGACGGATGTATGGAGAGTTACAACACTGTGGCACTCAGTTTCAACTCAAAACTAAAGGGTGTGGTTCAAAAGCTTAATGGGGAGCTTCGTGGGATCAAAGTGATCTTCTCTAATCCTTATGACGTACTCCTGCAAATGATTCACAAACCATCCATGTTTGGTAAGTTTTTTACTCACTTTATATCCAAATTAGTAAACTGGAATTTTTAAGATTATGGGACTGGGACTACGAGTCGTGATATATCTTTAAGTAGGAATTAAGTATATAATTAATGCTGATTAATTGTCAAGTTCATATGCTGTTAGCTGTCCAAATTGAGGAAATTGGTGCAATTCAATGTCTGAAAGCAACTGAATTTAAGTGCCATATTGTTTAGTTAAAATAGTAATACTATTGTATATTCTTTTTCAATTTCAGATAGTTTATTCTCATAAAAGGAAAAGGGCCTATTCCATTTGAAAACAAGCAAGTGAGGATAGTATTAGAAGTTTAAAATTAAAATTTTATTTATTTTTAAAAAGTAAATAAAAATATTTAATTTAGAATTAGAAAGGAAAAAGAGAATGTATTATTTATTTTATTTAATATATATATATATATTATGCTCTGGACCTGAAACTAAACTAGGGGGGGCCGTTTGTCTGAGGAAACCAAGGGGGTCAACCTCCACCCTGATTAGATCACTTTCTGTGGCTATGTAGAGTACTTGATTGGATTTTTTTGTCAACCTTTGATATGCTTTCATATCTAACTTCACGCGGTTTATTTATTGCTTCCGTTAATGCGTTCATTGACAAATTTTAGTGTTAAAGGCACTTTTAACTCTTTTAAAGAGAATATCCAGTCTCTACCACAAAAGGAAGAAAAATAATGGAAATTTTGCTACGCATTTATTCATTGGAAGGACTAATTTGTAGTGTCTAATATATTTGAAGAGTAGTGTTATTTAGCTCAATGTTGAGCTAAATTATTTGGCTCAATAAATGCAGAATTACAATATTAATAAAGATATATATTAAATGTATTAATGTGGCTCAAGATTAAACCAAATAGCAATATTATTATTTGAATTCCCATCCCAAGAGTATAAAAGTTAAGGTACTAAAACAGCCCATCATGGTTAGTTGTGTCATGGATTTTGAGTATAATTTTGACTGTAGTTTTATCAACTTTACTTTAAAGACAATTTTCCCCGTTTGTTAAAATTATATTTTGCACACTCAAATCTAGCAAAATTTGAATGCATCATTTTTACACTTTTTTTTTTCTTTTTTCATTCCTTTACATTTATATTAGCATGATATATATTAATCAATAGTCTAGAAGATAGAAATAGGATTAGTTTGCTTAAATTGATGGGCTGAATTACGTTACTAAACATACTCTTAATCTTTATATACTTTTAACTAATTCTTTAATCCATATGCATACTCTAAATAAAGCAATTATTTTGAAAATAGATGTTTTTATCTGAAAAAAGAAATCATACCTGCCAGGATCATGGCAGCGCCTATGTCTTGTACTCTAGTTTGGACAGTTGTGTTCTTATTTGCTACTTTCAATATCATTGGGTCATTTAATTCTCTGTTGAAGTAAAAAACTGACAAGCCTTTAACTTACTTCATTAAATACAAGTACAAACCAATTATTTAGTTCATTGAATATTTCCTAATGAAAATAAATAATAATAAATCCATATTTTCTTTGTTTAAAACAGGGTTTGATGTTGCAGCAGTAGCATGTTGTGCCACGGGAATGTTTGAGATGGGATACATGTGTGACAGATTGAATCCCTTCACATGCACAGATGCAAGTAAATATGTCTTTTGGGATTCTTTTCATCCAACTGAGAAAACTAATAATATAGTCTCTGATTATATTCTCAAACATTTCCTCTATGAATTTTTGTAAGTACTTCAACAAGTACCACTTCATGATCAAGAATTTTGTGTCATTTGGTTCATGTGTATTACTATATCGTTTGATGTTTGTGAGATTTTACTATTATAAACTGTTTTAATGTTTTATAAATAAAATATAAATCAGATTCATCAGTTTATAATAGTTTCTTTTACAGTAAATTTTATAGTTTCAGACTATAATTTTTTAATTTTCTTTCTTTCATGCTTACCTTACACAGTTTATTTTCTTGTTTCATCATTGAGCTTTATTGGTATTCATCAAAAGAAGGAAGAATCTTGAGCTTTATTTGTTGTATCTACATTTTTGAGTAATAATATCTTAACATATCATTTATACTTTGTGTAAATTGAAGGTTTTCTTGGATTAAAAAAAAAAAAAAACCCATTGTGTTAGGTGAGCCTAGAATTTTGAGGTGAATATAGAGATTATTTGGAAAATATTAAGTTGTGATCTTATGAAGTGAATGTATATCTTGTAGGGTCGAACCATTATAATCTTGGGTCTACCGGCTAGCATTTACTTCTGTTGACTAAAATTGCAATAGATAATGCAATGTTCACATGGAAATATAAGTAGTCCATAAGTAGTATAAAATGAATCAAGTATTGTTCTCACGAGAATTGATATTATGTAGTTTATATGCAAAAATTCCAATCAAAAGATGGTGATTAGTGTTGAAGTCATCAAAATTAAAGATGAAATGAGAAATGATTCGATTAACAGTAAAAATAAAGTAGAAAGCAAGAGTAAATATCTTTCAAAAGATAAATTAATATGATAAGAGACTAGTTTGAATCAATGAATCCTCTAATCTGTAATGGTAGTGCGATGTTGTAGGAAATGCTATTGCATTACTATTCAAGTAAACTGAGACAATTCAATGATTTAATCATTCTAAATTTGTTAGTCCTTGTTTTTTTTAACTAAGTTAACTCACATTCTTGTGCCATTCAAACCAAGAAGCCCAATTCTTACATATATCTCAATGGCTTTTTGGGACAAACATATATTCCTATATTGTTCACGATTTTAACTATCCAAAGATACATAAGTTCACATCCATTCTGGTAGATCTGTTGACATGAAAATCTTCCAGCTTTATAATAGTGATACTCACTATTAACGGCCACAGAATAGTAAGTATGAGTAATAAAACGCACTTGAATTAAATCCAAAAGATTTACTAAACATTTATCATAAAGATAATCAAATTCGATGACAAGAAAATGTTCATCATCAATCCTACCTACTCAAAGTTCAGCTCATGCTTACAGCCATCCAAAAAAGCTCAAAATCACAGCATTCATGACAATAAAACAAGAAAACAAGAAGAATATACAAAGCCCTAGAAGAAAATCTGAGGAACTGGCTCGAAGATTCAGTCTTATCTCTACTTGGAAGCTATGTTTTTCCTTCAAGCTCCTGGTTCTTTCTTCAAAAAACTCTCACTCCCTCTTGGATTCTTTAATTGGAATCAAAGCTTGGACTTCTATTTGGGGTCCAAGAACCTAAATTGCAAATATCCATTGCAAATATTTCTTCCGTTTCTCATGTTGAAGGTTCCGTAACAAATAGACACCTTCTTTTCTATAAACTACAATTTTTAGCTAACTTGCTTTAAAATTTATATTTCTTTGGCGAACTTTGAGTTGTGGATATTGTTGTGAATGAACCTTACTTTCCTACTAAAATGATTAATGGTGTAAGGATTCTAAAATTGTTAGAGGATTCAATGAGGAAGATAATAAGAGAATGACTTTGAATTATTAAGCCATGAATATTCCTAGTTTTACACTTGATGTAAATTAGTGCATAAATAAGTTGGTTGATTTATGAGATGTCAAAGATGTTGGAGSTAACTCATGAACACCCAACCAAGTTAAAGGAATCTATATTGGGTATGTTAGTGTGGGATTATCAAATATCTTCTATGAAGTCAAAAGATAACACGATCGATATATTTATCAGATTCACCAACATGACGAAAGCTTGAATGCTTATAGGATTGTTTGTAATCATAAAGGAACAAGTCAGTTGATAATTCATTTCTAATGCCAATCATTTAGTTATCAACCAAATTTTGCAAATGATGATGTCTACCTTTACTAATCGAACTTGGTTGCTCACTATAATTAAGTTAAGTGGTAAATGGACAAGTCGATACTTGTAATTCAAGAATAACTCATATAGACAACAATAAATCTAAGCATCACGAAACCATAACACCGTAACTCAAACTAAACATCATCCTTCCGCATCAAAATTTCCCAAAATAGTAGAATAAGGAGTGCATCAAAACAAATTAGAGTGAGGTAAATAGTCAGCAAATTGTAAATGTTTTGACAATTCAATATGAAATATAATCAGAACCACCGTATGAGGAATCTAATCCGGTAAGTGTCTTGAGATTTGGTGTAAGTAATGCTACAGATGATCATATATGCTCATTTTCCTCCCGCAATGCTTTTGTTCTTCAAGGAATGCACTAAGAGCTCTCTAGACCGACTGTTTTCCACTTTGCTGAAATTCTATTATCTGAACATCTAGTCGCGAGGCTGCTTCACTATAAGAAAAATGGGGTTTTGATAGGCAAATTCGTCGCAAAAATCCGATTTGTGATAGATTCAAATATCTTTAGAAAAAAGCTATTTGTCAAATTCCATCCCAAAATTGCAACGAATTAGCAATGGATTATAAATAAAATTTTAAAAAATGAGAATTAAAAACAGTAAAATTCGTCAAAAAATTGCTATGGATTTGTTTTGCTACGTATTCCTTATAAAATTTAAAGAAATAAAAAGTAAAATTAGTAAAATCCATTGCAAATTGGCAATGGATTCCTAATAAAATTTGAAAATTAAAAAAAATTAAATTAGGAGAATTTGTCTCAAATTTGCTCATGGGCAGGAATAAGAAGAAGAGGACTTGTCTATGGTGGACAATTTTAGGCAACTACAGCCCTGCGATCCCATGTCATATACTATCTTCCCTTCTTAGGTGGGCCATCCACATGCAACTAAATGTAATAAATGTTAGCAGATGGAGGCTTCGTCACTTCAGGCGTTTTGGCTAGCTAGAAGCTCCATTTCTTTTCCTAATTCTTCRTTTTATCGCTATTCTCACAAATCATAAAATGCATAACATCATCTGTAATACCAGATATTTTTTTCCCGATTTTATGATTTATGTGTTATTACACATAATTTATTCCATGATTAATTATTTAATTTATTTCTATCGTCTATGTTTTCACTTATTCTTGCAGCGAAATATTTTGAATGCTGTAACGACTGATGTGCCAATTAAGAAGTAAATAAATATGTCATTATCATTATTATTTGTATGATTGATTTTAATGTTAGCTTAGAATTCTAAAAATTATGGGAAATCCAGCTTTATTCCTATTTGAATGAATTATTTCGGCTTAGAGAGGACCTTTGTCGTAGACAAGCTATTTAATTCTTGGTACAAATTTATTTGAGCCTATTTTTGAACCCTAAAATCCTAGAGCCCTATATTAAATATGTTTTTGTTAGCACAAACAAAAATTAAATGACCATAATCTAAATTGGCTTGTCTTGGCCCAAATTGAATATTTATAACATCAACCTAACCTTGACTTTAACAAGACTTGAGGTCAACAAAAGAAACCCGATCCTAACCTAATTTACCCTCTTAGAGAAACCGTTCACGTGGCTCTATTCTTATGCTTCTTTGCGCATGGAAGTTAGAAGATGAACATAGAAGATAAGGACCTGATTGCATGGGGAATCACTTAACAAAAAGATGAGTCTTGTATCTACACATTGTGCTGTAATTGCTCCTCATGGTAAATTCAGTATATTTTTAGGTTAGGACTATATGTTTTTCACTTAAGATTATGATATGATTGGTTAAAGGGAAGATGTTCTTCCTAATATGTTTCTTGAGTATTTTTAAATGTTTTAGGATAGTGATTACATAAGTTAAGCTTTTGTGGTATAAATATTTTGATGTTTACACTTGTTTTGAAGTTTCCACGCTTGCATAGTCACAACAGACAGAGGAATCATCCGTGGCTCCGTCCATAGTCATTTGTGTGCTATCTATACATGCACAAACGCATGCATTAACAGAACATGCCATTCGTGCTACCATCTATGTGCACCCAAGCAGATCTAAGGACGGAACATTAGTCCGTGGCCACCTAGTCTTGAATGAAAATTAATCTTTTGAAGTGTTCTTTAGGATTTAAGTTAGGCTTATTGTTACACATTTTTCTAGACTTTATTGGGATGAAAATGATTCCTAAGGAATTTTAGAAGGGTGTGTGAGCTTTATAAACTAGAAGTATCGTTACATATATTCTTTTCGTAATGACTTAGGAATTTGACACATTAATGGCGGAGGTAACTAAGTGACTCCGCTTATTATTCAAATAAAGCCTAAATTCTTAAGAGTTCTAAGTAAACCCCCCTAATCTCATCAAATGTGGAATTTCATTTGCAAATTTTTGTGTGTTTATGGTAGAATGTCAAGTATGTGAATTACTACACATTTACATGTTAAAGGTATATGCACTATTTAGTTACACGGTCAACATTCATGAACGCATATTGCATTGTTTAGGGCATCTCGCATGTTCATGAATCCAATAAAGGGAAAATGTTTTCAAAAAAACTTTGAAAATGTTATTTTCATAATGTATGTATCCCAAGTTTTAAGAAAATAAAGGGTATAACGACCCCGCTCAATCCTTGGTTCCATTGGAGTAAGGCGAGCCGCAGCCTATTTCTCGACACTCACGCTAATCATAAATACAAAGCGGAAACCTTAAATGCTATACAACTCAACTACTAGTCATGACATACAATAGTAATATTAATACATAAATCCACAATTACACCCAAACTTTCATGGAAAACCACTAGAATACAACTCTAGCAACCAAAATTACAAACCACAATGCAATAAGTTGCTTCATACAAGTCCTTACTTCACATACTCTGATAGACTAGTAAAAATTAATCTCAGTGCCCGTAAAGTCCTCTTGATTGCTAATCTACTTGTCTGACACCTGATCTTGAATAAAACACACTAAAAAGACTCTGCTAAACTTAGTGAGTCCCGTGCAAGTGTGATAGTACGCAATAAAAAATACTAGTTTACAAAATATTTGCAAACAAGATGGAATAAAGGAAGAGGGCCTCCAGCCCTTATATTTTCTTGTAAACCTTTAGAAAAACTCTATCGCACAATTCTAGAGAGTCCATGTCAAACATASAAAATGTTCCGCAAATGAAATTAGTGCATGCAAAGTACTACATAAATCTTTACCATAAYACTCTAAGGGGTCATTTATTAGCAGCCATATCACCCTGGGCATGCATGCATTTTTCAGCCCCTCACATTATCAATCTCATAATCATCGTTAACTGCTAGCTAGGTAACTTGAAGTCACTTGTCCCCTGGATTAAATCTCCAAATCCGAGTACGACCATCTAGGTGAAGTCATGGGTATCGTTGGCATGACCGTCTGCCTGGTGTGTTCCCGGCCCACCACAAGTGTGATCTACCAACTTTGGCCAATTGTAGCTAATTCGGAGTTCTAGCTTCCAAATGGGTCAAGAGGCTCCCGCATTGGAACCAACCAAGTGTAGTACTTTGCCCGTAGGACTAGTATTCGGAGTCGCCGATTAAGTACTCCATCAAAATACACTATTTCCAAAGTAACTAATAATAATCATTATATATGAGTAAATCCATGCAATCTCAAAATTCTATGGGCCACATTGTGCCCGTTATATAAGAAAATAAACATTTAACTCAAAATTTAAGATTCCATATCATAGGCGCAAAATAAATAATGATATTCAACTGCAATGACTCAGAGATAAAATATGCATAAGGTTTTCCGGAATGCACCTTACAAAGTCTCCAATATTGCAGTGCCTCAGAGTTGCTTGCTTCTTCGTGTCCTAAAGACCCGACACGAGGACACTCGGTCTATAACTTAAGCTAGTAATTAATTATAAACTTTCACGATATAACTTATAATTAGTCAACACTTCTAAACCCAATGAATTCCCGACTTTGGGTGAAGAGTTTGAGTGAACATGTCAAGGCGATTCTTCATGGGTTCTAGTTGTGTTCAGAAAAAGAGTTTCGACTTCGATCTGTCACGATTTGGGAAACGGATGAAACTCCATTTCTGGATGGCTTTGGCTCATGAAATCAGTAGATTTATGCTRTTAAGATTTGAGGCTAGCTATAAGTGCCAAAGAATGGGCATTTTGGTTAGGTAAATTATATAAGGTTGTAGAAGACGTAGTCTTGACCTGTTTTGTGCTCGGTAGTAGTTGGAAAAACTATCATATCTTGAACTCTAGCATGAGTTTTCTCATACAACCGGTTTCAAAATACTCTTAAGACTTTAATTAATGTATCTATTTAAACCATATCACCGATAAATAAATCGTCAAATTCCAGATTTTAATAGAACATCAGGGCATAGTAGGATCCAGCTTAAACTTGCAGTGTTCAAAGGTTCAGTTATAACTCAAGTTCTASGAAATCATTTCAAGTGAGTTAGGCTTAAAATGTCCCTATGACAACAAGGTTTCTGTTGATATAGAATACCCCCCATTTCATTACATAGTCAAGTCACAAATCCATTACAATAGTAGCGTGCAGGGTTTGTCAACCAAATCTGACAGTGTTTGATTTTATTCTTGTATCTCCGGTTCTAGTTGGAGTTTTCTTGTGAAATTGTTCTCATTGAACTTGTAAGAAAAAAGCTATCAATTCGTTAGTTCTTTTTCATATTAGGTCCAAGACCAGGCCTATAAATCCTCAAGATAGGATTTTACCGACACCAATACTCCAAACATGTAGGAGGTTCCTTCTTGTCGTTGCATAGTTGTTACCAGTTTTATAAAAGACCACCATCACTTTATTTTCATGTTCAAAAGTCTATCTAAGTCTTACATTACCACATATATCAAAACACCCATTGCAGGAATATTAACATCACCATTATCAAAAATTCAACTAGGCAGAGTTGCAATAGTGCCTAACTAAGAACAGGGAGTAAAATCACAAGTCCATATTTTTCCTACTATTCCTATACCAGTAAAATAGTTGGAGTCATATAGTTTTTCCAATTGGTTAAAGGATATGCAAAATCAGAAGGCAGAGAATTGGAAAATGAGATGGTAGTTAACAAAGCATAAGATGGCAGAACAAGAATTGACAATAGAATAAGAGAATCTTGGCTAATATACACATGTAATCACTACTAGAAAGCCAGGGTCCTAACTCGATCATAGGAGTAACAAAAGAGCTATCAAATGAAGTAAAATATGGTCAGAGCAACCCTTTAAAGAATTTAGTTCAGCTAAGATAAGTAGACTACTTAAAGCTTCAAGCGCAAAATACTTAAAACAGATTAGCATAAAGCTGGCATAGCTGGTCACATAAGGCAAACGAAATTCCAGCAATTACTACATTAAGACACTTGAAATGGAAGCGTAAAGTTCTAGTTTACAGTGCTAAGGTGATAAGCAACACACCACCATTCCAAACCAAGTTTCTGTGCACATCCTACCAATATGGATTCACTCACTAATCTTAAGTTACTAGCAAACAAAGTAACGTAAATTCATGCGTATGGTTTTAGTCGACAAGAAACAAGAACACTCAACTCACAAAGAGGTATGAAGGACTTAACTAGAGAATTGAAGATAGCAGCTGTAATAATAGAGGAGAGGTTGGTTGGCAGTTCTTTGGAGGGTAGTAAGCTTACATGCACCACCGATTGCAGGTGAGAAGGAAGAGAGGTGAAATTTTAGTTTGTTGCTGAAGAAAAATAGATGGAAGAAATACAACAAAACTCCATCTTACCTATAAGAGAAAGATCGGCTGGCAGCTATTATATTTTGTAGAAGAAGAAATCGTCCTACTGCTTGGACCTAGATGTTGTTGCTTCAAGGAGAAGAAGAAAAGTTGACAAAGTGCATGAGGGAGAGAAGAAATTTCGAGAGAGAACGAGATGATGGAGAGAATCTATGTGATAGAAAGTAAAAGAGAGAAGAGAAGGGAATGTAAGGTTAGTCATGTTGAGAGTGATGAGAAAAATAAAGCAAGAATCACTTAAGTAAGAAGCCTTGGCGGAGGAAGCAATGTTGATGTCTTGAGGTGGCAAGAACAACGTAATTCCAAGAAGACACATGTAAGAGGATGCTAAACTTGGAACTAGATTCTACAAATGCCAATGTCTTAGATAATAGTACTAAGAATTGTACTCTTTCGTGGCCACTTAGACGGTTTCTTGCATGCATGCAAAGTGGCCAAAAGCCCTCATGCATTGGTTTCATTGAATGAGGAGTATTTTAGGTAATTTTGTCAATGTTAGGTATTTGCTGCTGGTTTTATGATTTACCCTATTATCGTCCGAATTTGTTTTAGTAAAACAAATATGGCGGAGGACTCAACTCTAAATAACTCTAAATTTTGAATAAAAAAGGAATGTAAATAAAATACTCCTCACTTATGTGCTCGGTCTATGATTATCTACAATCGAAAATTAGTCGGTAACTGGCTTTAGGGTTTATAGAGGGTGTACACCTAAGCCATAAAATGTGTGAGTGGAAAATGAGGTGTGGGGGACCGGTGCACCAAACCTAGTCCGCTTTGATGGTGAAAATGTAATAGTAATATTGACCTCCTTATGGGGTTAAAGTAAGTGTAAATGTAATGTAAACTGCCTTGTGGTACTACTAATAAAATGGTGACCTGGTTCCAAATAATAGTTATTGCAAAACCCTAGAATTTTTTCGATAGTCGGTTAATGATTTAGGGTTTCGTAGTATTACGATTATGATCAAGAATAAGAATCCTGAGTTCAGGTAATTATTGTTGCTAATTATTCATTTAATTAATTATGTACTAGTGAAATGTTTATTTAATTTTACGGCTGAATTGTAGTACAATTTGTCTGATTATGGTAATTCGGACGTTTCTTTGGATTCGCGTGAATCGTTTTCAAAATTCCAACCTTTGTTCAATCACCAAATTTCCCTTCATTTGAAATTGACTAAAGCATGGGGAGCTTTGCCACTTTGCATACATGCAAAGGGCCTCCCAAATTGCACCAATGCATGGCCTCCTAGTTGCTAACTTTTACCTAAGACTTTGACTAACCCACCAGGACTTCTCTCGCTCCCTTAGCCGGCCATCTATTCCCTTCCCCTATAAGACACCTTAAAGCTTTCCTTTTACGCCTATTTAATTATACCTTACAAGCTCTCAACCTCATAAACTTTCTCATTACTCTAGCCGACTCTATTTCTCTCCTCCTCTATTTCTCTCACTCTCGGTTTTTCCTTTTCATATCACCAAGGATAGCAGCCAATTATCCTTCTTCTAGGGCAGCAATCAAGACTCTTAGAGGGCTCTTCACTCCTACTCAAGTAAGAACAAGAACAAGGTCTTGCCTCTCCATTAATTTTAAAGTTAGAATTCTTGTCTTATACTTCAGAAAATTCATGTCTAGGATATATGATAGAAAGGTATGCATGATAGTTCTTAAGGAGTTGGATTTATGCTACTATCTTGTGTCATTTTTTGTAGGGATTTTAATTGGAAATTTTTCTGGTAATTTCTTTTAATTGTCTTTTCTTTTGAAGTATAGTCGGACATAATTCATGTCTACAATTTTGAAGCTTTAGTATTAAGTGCTCTTGATGTAAATAGTTTAAGAAAATCACTGTTAGTTGATGAGTTAGGCAGGGCTGTATTTACTCTATGATTAATTATGAAATTTGTGAGTTTATGCCAATCATGTTGTGTTCTAATTTAGGCTTTTTGGTTGCTCCTAGTGATGATGTTATTAAGTTCCAAATGGTGGAATTATGGATTATGTGGTTTGGAAGATGAATATACCTTGCTGGAATGTTGTTGTTGTGAGTGTATAATGAAGTTGTGGCTGATTTTTTATGGGAATTAGACTTAGATAAGGGCTATATAATCTTGAAGTCACTTAAGAATAATGTATCTTAGTGTAATTTGGGATGATTACATGTCATAGGAGCCTAGAAATTAAGCTAGTTAAACTATATAACTCTTAGAGGTAAAACTGGAATTTTGATTGCATTGCACGATTTACCCCATTTTTGTTGAGATTTGCTTATCTAATTGGAACCTAATTGTAGGATAAGAGTATAATAATTCAATATCTCCGTGTCATAGGTTTAAAAAACTACCTACATCATATAAGAAGTCTACCTAAAACTTTAGTTGTGAACAAAATACCATAGGCTGCCAGTTTCTCCTCAAATGTTTATTACACCATTGTCTTGAGGAATTTCTGACTCGACTGTGCATTTTCACGGTACGTGTGATATAGGATAGAAATATTTATTGTCACAGGAACAATTTAAGACAAATTTCACTCAAAAATGATGTCTAGAACTTAAATCATGATCAACACTCTAAACACTACCTGACTAAGCTTGGTTTTGTTATACCAAACTGTTTTATTGAAGTCTGGTACTCAACCGTACACTTATAGGTACTAAGGCCTCCATAGATGAATTATTTGATTCCTTAGGAGTAAAATAAGACTGATTCATGATATTAGATCTAGTAAAGCCTGTGATATAAACAATGTACTTAACACTACCCAATCTATTCGATTTTCACTACTTGCTTTCTCTTTACCCTTAATGCAAAATAGCTGTGTCGTCAATTTAAGAAATATATGTATTAATATAAATCCCTTTTATCATGGTTAGATTGGCATAAAATTTGTAATGAAGCTCATAGTATAACTTGAGATATTAGTAAATTAAGTAACCCTACCAGATTTAGCCAGTAAGCGTCGAACGTTACAGTCTTGGCAACACTGCAATTTATCTGTGACTCTAAATTAAGAATGTTTTATATAAATGGTTATCTCTGTCTTAGGTTCATTTCCTCATAGGTCTTGTAAATAAATTTAATCTAGAATTTGAATTATGCTCATTTTACTTAGCTCTTCCCGTGTTAGGCAGAAATGATCATCGTTAGTTTTGTTCTTTTGAATTTAGTAAGCCAACGTAGTTTGATGCACGACTCATTTGAGGCTATATTTACTATGCATTTTAGGTTACTCGATACAAATTATTAGCTGAATTATTATAAGAGGATCGTGTCTACAGGTGAGTTCCTCCTTTTTATTTATATTTCCAAGAAACAATGGTTTTGTTATTCTTGTCATGAATTTTCCAAGCTTTCTCAACTGTTTTTAAATGAGTTTCTTACAAACTGTTTTCCACAAGTGCATATATTTTGTGAGCTCTGAAAACATTTATGAATGCACTACACGGATTCACTTTCTTTTACGATTTCTGAATGATAATTTTAATATGCTTTTCAGTTATTTTCCATTGAGTGCGCATTGTTTACTTAAAGTGTTTACTTGAGAATCTACTTTGAACTTGGGAAATTGTTATGGTGTCAAATTGTGGTTTGAATTGATTGTGAGTTTGTGATTGTGGAATTGATGGTGAAAGACGAGTACTTTGTTGGTTGTCTCAAGAAATTAGCCGAACGACAAAATACTGTACTTGGGTGGTCGCATGTATAAGGCCGTCTTGAATCGTTAGGCATCAGTTCTTGAGATAGCCATATGGCCTAGTCGGTGGTAATATGTTGCGATGAACTAGGGATGCATTAGGCAAACAGTTGCGCACCACGTACCCACCGTGGATTTTTCGAATGCTCGTGCCCTTGCTCAGGAGGTTTGGCTTGGGACAACCTATCCGTGTTACCCTACTAGTAGATACCATTAATCGATTGATGAGGATATAAGGTTGAAAGTCTCATGCGCATAAGAGGTAATGTAAAACTCTATAATCTTTTACAAGTAATTATTAAAAGAACCATATATTTCATGATTATTAGCTTAGCCAATATAGGAATGCACAGAAATTAGGGTTTTTGAGCACCAAATTTTAGCGGTTTCCGTAATTAGGATATTGCATCTCAAAAATTAGTTATAGTAAGTTTGAATCATAGTAGAATATTAGTTAAGATTGGTTACTTTGATTAGAATGAATCCGGATGTCGCCTCGGTCAAGATTGAAAAGCTTATTCCGAACCATATTCTGAGTCTATTTTAAATTTCATTTTTTCAAAATTAACAGTGATCAATAGCATAACATTCTTGGCCACCTATCATGCATGCAAGGGGCTGGCTGAATTCTTTAGTTTAAGACCTCTATCCTTGATGTAAATTTTAAATGTTTGCATGCTTGTCACATTTCATAAAAGTATCTTGCATGTCTTCTTGTCTTATTCTCAATTTGGTTGCTTTGTTTAAATGGTCTTAACGGATTCCCTTTTGCCTAAGGTTCATTCTTTTTGTTTCACTCTAATTTGTTTTCTTGCATTTAACTCTGCCCATAATTCCATCTTGTATGCAAATTTTGTCCCTTCTTATCTAAGATTCTCTGTCATCCATCTCTCTCTCACCTCTAACCGATTCAATCCCCTCTTCCCTTGAAATATCTGCCCAAGGCTTCCTTAAGAAGTCTTGGTTACTCCTTACTCTTGAAGCCACTCTTCCCTTACCTATTAAGAGTCTCCTCTATAAGTCTCCCTAGCGAGTAGCTCTTTTCCACTACATTTTCTTTTCTTCTCCTTCTTACCTCCTAACTGAGACGTGAAGACTCCATCAATCTCAATTTTTTCTTGCTGCCTGAAAACCAGCACAGCTGCTCCTCCTTTGTTGCTCGTGTTAAGTTCTGCTCAGTTGAAGTCCAAGTATACCAAACTGATTTTTCTGCAACCAAGCTTAGTCCTCATATCCATTTCTTTAGACATCATGTTTAGACTATAGTTTAGGAAGTGTATATGCTAAGTTCTTGAAGAATAGGAAATTGAATGCTACTATAGAAACGTTTTTAGTAATAGAATGTAACTAATCTTGTTAATAGTGTATTAGCATGCATTTGTTACAGAAATTTTGTGTTAGGTTGGAGTCTATTATTGGCGTAGTGCATGTATACTGCCTTTAAGTTTAATATTTGAAGTCACGCAAGTGATCATATGGAGTTGAGGAGTATGAATATGTGTTATGAATTGTTAATGTCAGTTTTGGCGTAAGAATAGTTGCTATTCTTGAATTATGAGTTAAATGAAATTTTTGGTAGGGAGAAAAATGGTGAAAATTATTGTTATGTTGCTGTAAGAACGAGTGTGTTGTTTGACTATAGATTGAATTTATGTTTTGATGAGTAGAGGAATATGCTAAATAAGGACCCGAAAAACTGAGATTTTAGCACACTGTCCATTGTTTCGGTTTAAGACCTTATTAAACAAAAACTGAAAAGCTGTTGGATGACAAGAACTTGATGGATAGGAAGCCTCATTTATTAGGATTAAATCAGAATATAAGTCACCTGAAAAGCATTCCTAGAACTAGAGATTGAATGAAACAACATAAGCTCCAGTTTGACCTAGACAAGAGATTACCCTATAGTTCTGGTATTATGGTGATTCTGTTAAGAAATGAAATATCTAATATATTATACGGTTAGAATTCTAGGAATCTTAAGAGTAATTAGAGACCAGCTTCCCTTTATTTCAACCTGTATAACTAGAGTTATGCATCAATCCTCAAGACCCTATCAGTTTAAGGCTGATTGTGGTTGAACCCTGTTCTTTTATCAAACTTTCTAGTTAAATGGACCCTTTCAAGCACTGTAACTTATATTAATAGATTCCTTACTGTTTTAGGCAGAAAATGGCTCTGGATACATAGAATGACTCGAAATATAATCTGAGATATAAGCAAAACATTCACTGTTGCCTATTTTAGCCAATAAACTCTAGACCTACAATTTCAGCTTTATTGCAAATCGATCATAACTCCCATTTAGGTGTATTTAATATGTATCGAAAAATCTTTTTTAGGGTCATTTTCCAATAAATTTTGTATGATATCTCAACCTAGAACTCAAGATAGACTCAAATTACTCAACTATGCCCGGGCTTGACAGAAAGGGACATGATTCGTTTTTGTTAACTTCTTGTGTCTTGAATAACTTCTATAACCAGAAACCTCCTATAGAATTTCCTTCCTCTGAACATTAGAAACCAGTTGGTCACTATTCTCTTGTTAAAAATTACTTGAAAAACCAGAATTGGAAACTATAATTCGTACATTGATTCTAGGCCCGAGGAAACATCCCACAGGATTCCTTAGGAATGCGCTAAGGTTTTAGAAATGAATGGATGCGAAGTTTTATTCGTGGAATCTGTTAGCATTGTAGATTGATTTAGAATTCAWCTAAGAATGCATTTACTATATGTTTAGGTCACTAAAGCTAGCTAACTATTCTAGGAGCATCTATCTACACATGAGTTCGCTAAAACTGTTTTCCCTGAAATGCATACGTTTTTGTGAGTTTTCATAAAGCCTATTTTAAATTAGTTTATCTATATTGCTGAATTGATATTGATATGCTTCCCAGCTGATCTCTTTGCAAGTATTTTGAAATGTACAATTACTCACTTTGTGAAAGATTTCATGTTCTCCAAGAAATGTTTTAAAAGAGCATTGAATAGTATAGTGAAGGGGATTTTACACTACGAAAATGTATTGAGATTACTATTGATGCTTGATTGAGAATTGTTGTATTGGAATTGAGTACTCAATTGGTGACCCAGAATAACTAGTCCGGAGGGCAAAGTACAGTGTTTGGCTAGTCCCGTGTGAGTACCTCTGAGCAAGCTGGAAGGTTAGTATCAGAGCTCGCTAGAATTTGCCAAAGTCAGTGGATAATACTTGTGGTGGGCTGAGAATGCATCTAGCAGACAGTTGCACCATTGGTACCCATGACTCATTTGGATGGTCGTACCCATGATAAGGAGGTTTAATCTGGGGTAGGTGATTGTGTGTTACCCATCTAGCGGGTACTATTAATTATTTAAGAAGTAATAAGGTTGAAAAATTGTATGCATAAACCTAAGGTAATAAGGTTGCTAATACTTGACCTCGAAGAGTTTAACTCTTTCGATAAAGGTTTGTTAATTGTGCTCTTATATTCTTTTCAAGCTAATGAGTTTTTATCAAATTTATTTGGTTTTATTTATCAAAATATTCTACACACTGAAAGCTTAAAAATGAAATATTCTTGGATACAGTTTGTTTTAAGTATCTCCGAGCACTTGTTTTAACTATTGTTGAATTATACTTCTTGCAATTAATTCACTATGCACACGTGCAGAACTCACTGATCAATCGCTTGCAGTTTTTATCCTATTTTCTTAGTGATAGGTACGAATCACTAGTACAGTGGGCTGGTCACGAAAGCTTAGGACTACTTATCATTTTGAAGTGTTAGAGTGGATGCTTATATTATTGATGTTTTAGATTATTATTGTTATTTTGAGGTAATTTACTAAGTTTCTAATAGATATAGCATTTGTATTATTTATTTGGGGTCTATAATCCCTTTCGGGCTGTAATTAATGCTAAGTTTATGATTTTTTCTTTAGATATAATGTACTTATTTTGATAGTATTGATTGTCGAGAGGATAACGACGACTTGTTCGGCCCCAATCATACCTCGGGGTTGGCGAAGGCATAACAGCTGATAAGGCAGATTTCCAAGTCAGACATGTGGATATTAATAAATATCGATGTGTTTTGGATAATGTTAAATTTGAAATGATGATTGGATCGTTCATTTCACCTTTCCAATACTCGTGTTTTTAAAAGATTTACCTCGTAATTGTATTTTGCAATGAGCATTAACTACTCCAATGCATTTGTATCGAGCTTCTGCATTTTTTGTTGTACTTTCAAATAAATCAAGCGCACTTGAATTATTGTTTATAACTTACATAGTGCACCTACATGGGGAATAACTAAGCCTAGCTCACCAATATTTCTCAAAGTTTTAGTGACAGGTCAAAACTCTTAGAGAGTTCAGGTGGTCCCAGGCTTATAAGTATTTTGCAGGATTGTAATTTTTGTGATGCTGGGAGACTTATAAAAACTATAGCATCTGTAATGTCGTTTGGGAGATGAACTCTTATATATTATGGATTATTATTATGGTATTTAGTTTTGTATATTTAGGAGTTTTATTATTGTAAGGATCTGTAGGTAGAATTTTATTATTCTATTTATGGTTTTGTTGCTTTGAATGTTTAACTGTATTGATTGCAGAGAGGTAGGTGACGCTCGTAGAGTCCTATTGAACCCAGAGAAGGGTGAGTCATCACAATTGGTATCAGAGCCTAAGTTTGAGATTGTAGGGATTGTGTGGAATTTAAATTGCAGGGGTTGTTAGTGTAAGTAAGTACCGATTATAGTTGCGTTATGTGATATATGTTGCTTGACTTACCTTTTATTTTAGGATGATTAAGAAAAGTGCACAATAGGCGATGGGGTCCCCAATTTGGGAACTAGAGGGGTAGTTTGCTCACTTGAAGTCTAAGATAGACTGGATAGAGTGTCATTGTGCCCAGCTATGGAGGGATAACTCATGGTACAATCATCTGCTTGTGGATGTGAATAGGAAGCAGGTTGCCTTAGAGGATAAGGTTCACCTCCTGCATATATAGTAAGTTATTACAGGTATTAGACAAGTTGAGACGGTTCAAGGCCCTCGACCTGAAAGAAAAGGGTTCTAATCTGTCGATTAATGCCCTATCCCCAATAGTTGTCTCGCTAGGCCTCCATGGCCCGACCGTTCAGCTGAGCCCTCTTAGTGGCTAACTAGGCCCAACCCTCTGACTGAGACCCCTCAGAGGCCTGCACAGCCCAACCACCAAGTCGAGTAAGCTCGATTACACCTTGGCCCGATCATCAGTGGGTCCCTATTGCCGGCCTACTCAACTCGAACATCCCTAGGCTTTGGATGGTTTAGAAGTATGCAATTTAGTCTACTAATTTGTCATGTTCATGACCTACCCTAGATTTGCAACTTTAGGGATAGGAGTGTAGGATTTGATTTTGCTTTTGTAATTTGCTGTAGTGGTTGTTGTCTGAGCTTTCCTTTCATTGTAAGATAAGACAAGTGCATCTTTTGTAGCCAATTCTTGTATTTTGTTTGTTGGAAATCGTTTATCTAGTGTAATGAAATTGAGAGTAACTAGAGTTTTAAGTGACCTATTGTGATATTTGACCCTGTTATGTGCACATTTAGAGTTAGCGATTTTTTATCGCTATGGGTAGTCTATGATAACTCTTGTAATTATGACATTCATGTGGGATTGGTTAAACAATTCATTTTTGATATTGACGTAGTGAATGTGAAATGGGATAGTAAGATATCAGGATTCCATGACAGACTAGGAGTGCAACCCAACAATAGGCCTCGAGAGTTCTATCAAAACCAGAGGTTGGTCCTCAAGCACCAGTACCCGACAGAACGCGGCCATGGCTTGTACATTGGACCAAATGGTAATGATAATCGAGCGAGCATTAGGAAGTGGGAGCTTGCATCGAACAAAGAGCCGGCATGATGGATGATGTAGAAGCTTTGGAAAGATTTTTGAAATTTTGACCTCCCAAATATTTCAGCGAGGCCAAACAAGAGGATAAGGCTGAGAGATGGCTTGAATAGTTTGAAAAACATATTGTTTGGGAACCTGATACTATTGCCTTTTAGAGATTATGATGTTATTCTGGGAATGAATTGGTACGCCCGACACCGAGCACAGTTCTATTGTAGAATGTGGTGGTTAAATTTAGGATGCCCAAAGAGATAATAGAATTTTATGGGGATTGGACTGATGTTTTGAGTTTATCAATTTCTGGGGTTAAAGCTAGGAAACTTTTGAGCAAGGGTTGTCAAGTGTATAAAGCATACTTGATAAACAAAATAACGAAGGTAGAAGATATAGAGGAAGTGTCGGTGGTTAAGGAACAACCTGACACATTTTCTTGAAAACTAACTTCACTACCCCTAGGTAGTGAGATGGAGTTTAGAATACACCTAGTCCCTGGCTAGAACCTATATCTAAAACCCCAGATTGGATGTCACTGGCCGAACTCAAAGAGCTGAAAGAGCAATTGTAACAACTAATGGATCAAGCTTTTATTAGACCTAGTGTCTTACCTTGAGGTGTTCTAGAGTTGTTTGTTAAGAAAAAAGATAATACGTTACAATTATGCATAGACTACTGAGGCTTGAACAATCTAACTATTAAGAAGAAATACCCATTGCCCCTTATTGATGAATTATTTGACAAACTTTAAGGTGTTGGGCACTTTTCCAAACTAGACTTAAGGCAAGAATACTACAAGGTTAGGAATCGAAAGAAGGACGTTCCTAAAATTGCCTTCAACACTAGATATGGTCACTTTGAGTTTGTAGTGATGCCATTCGGGATTCTGGCTAACGAATGCCGTGACAACTTTTATGGATTTTATGCATAGGATATTTTAGCCTTGCCGAGATGACTTTATAGTGATTTTCATTGATGATATTTTGTTCTACTCTAAGACGGAGGAAYATCATGGGCAACATTTAGATCTAGTGTTAGAAAAACTGATGGAACCTTGGTTGTATGCAAAGTTCAGTAAATGTCAGTTTTGGTTGCATGAGTTCTCTTTCTTAGGGCACAAAGTCTCGCAGGATGGAATAGAAGTTGATCCACCCAAGGTTGAAGTAATGACGAACTGGAGAGGACTTGAGACTCCTACTAAAATCAGGAGTTTTCTCAGTTTTGCSGGATTATAGGCAATTTATCCGAGACTTTTCGAAGGTCCCCAATCCTCTAACAAAGCTGACTCAAAAGAAAATGCAGTTCAAGTTGGATGAAAATCGTGAGTGCAGTTACAGAAGTTGAAGAAAAGATTGATGTTTACACTGGTGATAGTACCTCCGAAAGGAGGGAGGAAGTACTCACTGTATACTGAAGCGTGGAGAAAAGGATTGAAACCATAATAATGCAAGAAGGTCGAGTGTGGCCTGTGCCTCTAGCAAGCTCAAACCACATAAGGCTAATTATCCCACCCATGACATAGAACTTGACGCTATCGTCTTTGCCCAAAAAAAGTGGAGGCATTATATTTATAGGCTAGAATACGAAATATACACAGATCATAGGAGCCTTAAATATTTCTTCTCGCAAAATGATTTGAACATGAAGCATATAAGGTAGATTGAATTCCTCTACGAGAACTTATTGCCAATCAATTATCATCTAGGAAAAGCCAATGTTGTAGAGATGCCTTAAACATAAAGGTGAGCTTGTTAATGTTACGACTCCAGGAGGTAAAGAGTTGAAGTAGGTGGTGTTATGTGAGACCGATGTTGGAAGGGAGATGATTGTCACAGCTAATATTAGCATAACCTCTAATTTGAGACAATAGATTAAGGAAATGCAAGAGCATGATGAGGGAATGCGAAAGCTAAAATAGAAGATTCATTTTGAAGAATTGCCTGAATTCGAGGTAGATCAAGAAGGGTTGATACATTGCAAAAATAGAATATGGGTATCAAACAATGCCAATTTAAAGAGGATTCTTTGGGACGATGCTCTATCCAGGATTTCGAAACCTGTTGCATTTATGCCAATGTAGGTGAGCTCTATCCAGGATTTTTATAGTTTTTTCAAATTGACAATCGGTTTGAGCGTGGGCAATAGTACTAAAACTTACTGTTGTACACTTTGCTTCTTGAAACTTGGGTCAAAATCGAGAGGTGAACGTTAGATCTCTATCCGACACTATATGATCCTGGGTACTCCATGTAGTTGTAAAATTTCTTGTATATACACTTCTGCTATATGCTAAATGCTGTGGTAATTTCTTGTATTTCGAAAGCTAAATGCTGTGAGCCTGTGTCATGGATTTTGAAAATAAGTGGGTYGATAACTTGACCTACATAGAGCTCACCTACAATAATAGCTATCAATCATCAATCAAAATAGCACCATATCAGGCACTCTAAAGGAGAAAATGCCGATCACTGATTGCATGGGAAGAAGTTGAAATAAGGCAAACCTGGAAGGATAATCAACTAATAGATATGGAGKAAACATGCTGAAAAGTGAAGTTAATATGGGATTGATTATTAGTTACTTAGAGTCAGCAGAAAAGCTATGTCGACAATCAGATACAAGATCTAGAGTAATTCGGACGTTTGTCYAGATTCATTGGAATCATTTTTAAAATCCCAGTCTTTGTTCAATTACTAAATTTCTCTTCACTTGAAATTGTCCAATGCATGGGGAGCTATTCCACTTTGCATGCATGCAAAGGGCTGCCCCAGTTTGCACCAATGCATGGTCTTCTAGATTTTAACTTTTACCTAAGACTTTGACTAACCCACTAGGACTTCTCTCACTACCTTAGCTAGCCACCCATTCCCTTCCCCTATAGGACACCCTAAAGCTTACCTTTTACACCTCTTTGATTCTTATCCTACAAGCTCTCAACCTCATAAACTTCATCTCCACTCTAGCTGACTCTATTTCTTTCCTACTCTCTTGCTTTCTCTCCTCTATCCTTCTCGGTTGGTCCTCTTCATATCCCTGAGGGCAGCAGCCAACTATCCTTCTCCTAGGGTAGCAATCAAGACTCTTAGAGCCACTTCACTTCTACTTGGCTAAAAACAAGAACAAGGGCCAGCCTTTCCTTTGTTTTTAAGGTTATAATTCTTGTCCTTTACTTTAGAAAATTCACATCTAGGATATATGATAGAAAGGTTTGCATGATAGTTCTTAAGGAGTTGGGTTAATGCTACTATTTTGTGTTATTTTTTGGTAGGGATTTTAATTGGAAATTTATTGTTTAATTACCTTTAATTTTGAGGTATAGTTGCGTGTAATTCATGTCTACAATTTTAAAGCTTTAGTGTTATGTATTCCTGAAGTAAGTAGTTTAAGAAAATCACTTGTTAGTTGATGAGCTTAGCATGGCATTTTGTCTTTATGATTAAGTATGACATTAGTTAGTTTATACCAAGCATGTTGTGTTCTAATTGAGGCTTTTTGGTTGCTCCTAGTGATGATGTTATTAAGTTGCAAATGGTCGAATTATGGAATATATGGTTTGGAAGATGAATATACCTTGCCAAAAAATTATTCTTGTGAGTGTATAATGAAGTTGTGGCTGTCTTTTTATGGGAATTGGACTTAGATAAGGTCTATATAATCTGGAAGTCACTTAAGAATAATGTATCTTATTGTAATTTGGGATGGTTACATGTTATAGGAGCCAAGAAATAAAGCTAATTAAACTAGTATAACTCTTAGAGGTAAAACTTGAATTTTGATTGAATTGCACAATTTAAACTGTGTTTGCTGAGGTTTACTTATCTAACTAGAAATTATAGGATAAGAGCATATTGATTAATATCTTTGTTTCTTAGGTTCAAAACAAGACCTAATTCATATAAGAAGTCTACGTAAAACTTAAGTTAAAGTAAACAAAACACAATAGGCTGACAGTTTTTTCTCAAATGTTTATTCCACCATTTTCATGAGGAATTTGTTAACCTATTGTGGATTTTTAAAGTAATTTTGATAACTTTTTAGAAATATTATTTCGTTGGAATAATTTAAGACCCGTTTCATTGAAAAAGGATGTCTAGATCTTGAGTTATGATCTAAACTCTAAACACTCCCCATCTAAGCTTGATATTGCTATACTCGACTGTTTTATTGAAATATAATACTTAATTTTACACTTCTAGGTACTAACGCCTACATATATGAATTCTTTGATGTCATAGGAGTAAAATGAGACTACTTTCATGAGATTAGATCTAGTAAATTCTGAGATATAAACTAATATACCTAAGACTACCCAAATCTGTTCGGTTTGCGATACTTGTTGTCTGATTACCCTTACTTCAGCATAATCATGTCCTCAATTTAAATTATACGTATGAATAGAAAGTTCTATTTCTCGTTCTTATAGTAGGGATAAAATTTGTAAGGTGAGTCATAGTATAGCTTGAGATATTAGTAAATTAAGTAATGCTGCCAGATTTAGCCGATAAGTGTCGGACCCTACTATCTTGGCAATACTACAATTTATCCGTGACTCTAAATTAATAATTTTTTATATGTATGATTAGCTCTCTATCTTTGGGGCATTTCATTATAGGTCTTGTAAGGAAATTTGATCTAGAACTTGAATTATGCTCATTTACTCAACTCTACCTGTTCTGGGAAAAAATGATTGCTGTTAGTTTTGTTCTTTGAACTTTAGTAAGCCAACATAGTTTGATGCATGACTAATTTGTTGATATATTTACTACATGTTTTATGTTACCCTAATCAAGATTATTAGCTAAATTATTATAGGAGGATTGCAACTACAGGTGAGTTCCTCCATTTTATTTAAATGTCCAAGAATAAATGGTTTTGTTATTCTAGTAATGTATTTTCCAAGCTTTCCAATTGTTTTCAAATAAGTCCCTTATAAAATTTTTTCTGCAAGTGCATATATCTTGTGAGTTTTGCAAACCATTTTTCGAATGCACTGTATGGATTCGCTTTCTCYTATGACTTCRAAATCATAATTTTAATATGCTTTTGAGTTATTTCCTATTGAATGCACATTGTTTACTTAAAGTGTTGATTTGAGAATATACTTCGAACCTCGAAAACTGTTATGGTTTCAATTGATTGTGAGTTTGGGATTGTAGAATTGAAGGTGAAAGACGAGTACTCTGGTGGTTCTCTCGAGAAACTAGCCGAACAAGAAAAGTATTCTACATAGCTTGTAACACGCCCAGATTAGGAACCGTCCTAAGCTGAGAATATTACATTACCTTACTCATAGAACAATCAACTACGATAGGAAATAAAAGAAGTCTTAACCCATATCAAAGATTTATAAAAATTCGACAGAATAAAATTGACCTTTACCATCCATTTTCCATTCTGTAATTTCAATAAAATACCCCCTACATACATTCAAAAAGTTCTCAACATTTTCAAACACCCATTCACAACATACACTCCAACCCAAATAAGCATCCAACGTAAAGGTTAATGTGCTTCAACAAATCTTTTACCAACCCAACAATTATTCAAACTGAAATTTGAATAACCCAAAAGAATTTAAAAACACAATCAACGAAACCAAATAAAAATAGTCAAGTACTATCTTAATCCTTAAAATTTATCTAGAGTATACTTCAGGATATCTTGGTTTGCTCACAAACGACCTCCTCGCACAATCAGGCTACGCATCATCTGCAATGCAAAACGAGAGAAATGGAATGAGCTATAAAGCCCAGTAAGTAAATCTCATGCATGAATGCATCAATATGCRCTACATGTCATGAATTATAAAACTTCACKTTTTCAATGAAAATCCTTCCTTTCAAAATGTATAACTTGTAAAATCCTTTAATTTCATTACATTCGTGAGCTCATTAGTGTAATGCTTAGCCTTAAGCTCTGCAGTGGGCCATTATTATTTAGAACCTGATTACATTTCTACCGATAGAACCGTAAAGCGGTTAACATTCCTTTACTTTTCCTTTCATCTCTTCACCTCCCAGAGGTGAATCATTACCTACCCTCCCAGAGGGTCGGTTTAGGTGCACCAGTCCCCCACGCCACATTTGCCACTCACATCTTTCATGGCTAGGTTTACACTCTATTACAAAAACTTAACATTTTCCTAAACATGATACAATTTATAAAATACATTTCCTTTCAAAATTTCATTTCTTAAACCATTCACTTTCTAAATGTATGAATGGCTCATGCTAGGAATGACGTAGAACACTAATTACATGCCCATGATATGAAATGCATACAACTGTAATTAATATGCCATTCGACATAATAATGGTACAAGATATGAAACACGTAAAAACATTCCACCAATCAACACATTTCATAGCATAATCCCATACCGCCACCACATAACACACAACAAAAGAGATAGGCGGGTATGGGAGTTTACTTGCATAGAATCTCATATATAATACCTTAATCCACCTAAAGGAATTCAGATACATTCATTCATAAGCGTTAATGAAATGTAAGAATTTACTTATCCGGAGTCCTTTACGTTATAGGGTTCTTATTTAAATCGCGAAGTGAAATCCTTTGACCGTTTTCAATGTTAAAGCACTTGAAACGACCTAATTTTGATTACAAAAGGAAAGTCCATTTAGTATGATTGTCCCAACTTAGATATTCAATGTTTATTCCAAGAATGTCATTTGCCAATTATTAATCCATGCTTAGTTCCCAAAATACCAATTATCACGTTTTTAAGGGTACAATTCAAACTCCTTAGCTCGGGTATTAAACCTAATCTATGRTCTCCCACCAATTTGACTTTAGGATATAATTTCTTAGGTCATAAATTTCAATATCAAATAATAATGTTTTCACCTTTTAAGTCCACAAAATCCAAGTGTCGTGGAAAAAAGACCTTACACCTCGGCGTCGGGGCGCCTGGGCACTGGTCACTCGTTGGCGCCTGTTGCTGGGCACTCCCAGAACTGGCAGACAGCCAGCTAAAAATCCAGCAACAGCCTACACCACACTTGATTTCGACAAGGCTTCTGGTGAGTGGTTGAAATCTACTGACGATGGTGACCAAATCTGGGCAAAGCGAAGTCGGCAAGGGGCTGGCTGGTTGTATGGCAGAGCATCGGAGTGGCGGCAAGGGATTCTAGATCCAGTCAAGGAAGAAATAGATCTGGATGGCTCCATTGCGTTGAGCGGCCGAGCTCTATCCTTCCTCTATCATAGCGAAACCGTTGAGCAAACAAGAAGAAGAAAAAGAAAAAGATGAAGGCAGATCTGGCTGAGTGACGACCGGTGGGAGGCAAAACAAAAAGAATGGCTGCGCGGTAGAATATCCAAGCAACGGTCTAGGGGCTTTACACCAGCATCGACTTCTGACCTGATCGATCCGAACGCGAGCTAGCAGGGATCAAGGGCAGAGAAGGATAGATCTGGGCAGCCGGAAAAACTCCAGTCGAGTCGCGTCCGTTCATGTTGTGAGCGGCTCCGAAATCTAGTCGCAGCTTCGAGCATTGGAGATTGATGAGTCAGTCGAATGTGTGTTGTGAGCGAGTCTGTCCCCCAGCATCGGCGTGGGCAAGAGATCCCAAGCGAAATTGAACGGCGAAGTTGCAAGCTTCCAACAGCTATCAGGTTCGACCAATTGCACGTGCAAAGGAGAAGAGATGGCAGATATGAACAGTGATATCACAAGGTTCAGGCAGCTATATTGGCGAGCAGAGGGAGGGGAGGGAGAAAGAGGTGAGAAGAAAGAGAGAGGATGAGGAGGGCCACGACAAGCGACGTCGGCTAGATAGAGAGAGAAAGGAGGCAGCGAGTGTAGCGGGGAGGAGTGGTAGTGACTGTAAGGACAGCAGCGGCATAATGGGGAAGAAGGAGAAGACTTAGGGTTTCTTCTCCTTTTCTTATTTTTCTTTTTTCTTTTTAACTTGGGCCCTAACCCAAATCTTTCGGGCCTTCCCATCCGTAACTAATCCAATCCATTAAATTAAATTCAACGGGCCTTTCTTTCGATAAAAATCTAGCTTCCGATTGAGAAACGAATAGGCCCACAAGTCGAGCCTCTAACCAATCAAGGACCCTAATCCGACAAATACGATAATTTCATACTTATTGAAATAACAACCACATAGAAATTTGTCCAGCCCTAGTTGGCTCACAAATTCACACAATCAAACAAAAATCTATAAAAAGAAATCTTGGGTATTACATGGCTAGTCATCTGTATGAGGACCTCATGAATCGTTAGGCTTATGTTCTCAAGATAGCCATGCGGCCTAGCTAGTTATAGTATGTTCTGGTGGACTGGGAACCCATCGAGCAAACGGTTGCATCCCAACATATCCACCGTGGATTTGTCGGACGCTCGTGCACTTAGTCAGGAGGTTTGGCCCAGGCCAACCGATCTGTGTTACCCTACTAGTGGATACTATTGATTGATTGATAAGGATATAAGGTTGAAAGTCGAATGCACATAAGAGGTAACAAGGCAGGTATATTGACCCCACCAAGTCAGACAGGTGGTTATTAGTTAATATCGATGTGTTTTGGATACTGTTAAATTTGAAATGATGTTTGATCGTTTATCTCTTTTAAAAGGTTTACCTTTGAATTGTACTTTACAATGAGCATTAACTACTTTAATGCATTTGTACCGAGTTTATGATTTTTTTATATTTTCAAATAAATCATGCGCACTTGAATTATTGTTTATAATTTACATAGTGCACCTAGACCTGGTCTCACTAAGCCTAGCTTATCAAGTCACATGTTTTATTAATTGGTGCAGACTTTTAGAGAGTTCCGATAATCCCCAGCTTAGAAGTATTGTTGTGATGCTGGGAGACTTGTAACAACTACAGCATGATGTACTCTTATATATTATGGATTGTTATTATGGTATTTAGTTTTGTACATTTGGGGTTTTTATTATTGTAAGGACATGTGCTTAATTAGACTTTTATTATTCTATTCATGGTTTTAGTTTCTTTGAATGTTCAAATATATTGACTTTGAGAAGCACATGAATCCTTTTTGTTCTGTCTCTAAAAGTTTAGACCCCCRAGGGTGTCCTATATGTTTAGCTTCAAGAAATGTAATAGCCTTTCTTCAATCTTGGTTGAGTTGTTTAGATATCTTGAAGGTTGCACATTTATCCCATACCCTTAATATTAATTCACCCTTTTCTATATTGATCTTATCAGTGGCAAGAAAATGTTTTCCTAATAATACAGGCATGTTTACATCTACTTCCAAATCCATGACTACAAAATCTACCGGAAGATAAATTTGTCAACTTTAACCAAGACATCCTCTACTACCCCCTAGGATAGTTGATAGATCGATTCGCCAATTGGAGGGTTATGTTTCTGGGTTTTACTTCTCCTAACCCTAAACACCTAAAGATGGAGTAAGGCATAAGATTGACACTAACCCCTAAATCACATAACACATTGTTAAAAAAATAAATCACCAATATAACAAGGAATTATGAGTTTTCTAGAACCCTTAAGCTTAGATGGCAATTTATTTTGTAATAGAGTCGAACATAGCTCATTCAAGCAAATAGTTTCAAAATATACCAGTCTTCTTTTAGAGGATAAAATATCTTTCAAGAATTTTGCATATTTGCACATTTGAGAAATGGCCTCAACAAAAGGAAGACTTTTTTTTTCCCCATTTTTTTCATGTTTTACAAAAAACTTCCTAAATTGAATATTATCCTTAGAAGGCTCTACTATTTGAGGAAAAGGTGAAGATCTGTAATCAATTTTATCACTAGGATTTTTGTCTTTGCTTTTCTTTTCTTTTTCAAATTTAGGACTATATCCATTGATTCCGTATATGTGTCTCTTGGACCATCAACTCTAAAGGAAGGTTCTTCTATCTTAGGCAATTGTTTCCTCTACTAACTTCCCACTTACTAATGATATGACATTATAAACTTTGGGATTGACCTCGGTATTACTAGGCAACGAACCTTGAGCKCTTTGGCTAAACAAATTAGCCAATTCCCCAACTTGATTTTCGAGATATTTTTATAGAAGCCTCTTGGCTTTGAAATCTAGTTCCACACTAGTGGTAAATTTACCTACCAAGTTCATGAAGTTGGACTTCTCCTCTTGAAGAGGGAAACTTGAGGGTGTTGAGGTCCAACATTGGGATTGTAACTAGAGCTTGCATTTTGCCTCCATGAAAAATTTAGGTGATTATGCCAAACGGAATCATAGGTATTTGAATAAAGATTGTTAGGTTTAGAATTAGGACCTACATAGTCTGCACCTTCTTAGCGATTTTGGTGGAAGTTGGGGTCGGATATTGATTTTGTGGACAATGAAGACCCTCATGATTTCCATCACAATGCTAACAAGTATTCCTACCTCCTATCCCTAGATTATTATAGATCAGAGCTAGTTGGGAGAGAATAGCTTAGCTAGTATCTAATTTCATTGCACTCACCCTCCTAACTTTGCTATTATGCTCATTTGGCCATTGCAAACTCACCAAGGCCATTTCCTTAAGTAAATCTCAAGCTCCCTGGGGTGGCTTACACATGATGCTACTTCCACTCGCCGCATCTATCGTGCTCCTAATGCCCCACTCATCCCATTATAAAAAAATTGGACTTCTATCCATAAAGGTAGTGCATGATGGGGACATCTTCTCAAATAATCCTTAAACCTTTTCCAAGCCTTGGATAATGATTTCCCACTCTCTTGGAAAACGTTGGTAATATCATTCCTAAACTTCATTGTTTTGGAGGTGGGAAGTATTTATCTAGGAAGGAGGAGACTAATTGGTCCCAAGTAGTTATACAATTTGATTAAAGGGAGTTTAGCCAAGATTTAGACTTATCCTTAAGAGTGGAAGGGAATAATCTTAACCTAATGGCATCATCACTAACCCCATTTTGTTTCAAAGTTTCCCAATCTCTAGAAACTTAGAGATATGCGCATTTGGGTCCGTACTAGACAAACCATAGAATTTCACATTTTGTTAGATCATTTGGATAATTGTAGGTTTGATCTCAAAGTTATTAACGGCTACTCTAGGTCTAGTGATGGCAGGATGTGCCCCTTRCACCGTTGGAATGGTATACTCTCTAAGAGTTTTGACTCTCTCCTCATTCTCTTGATCACCCATACTATTAGCCTTGTCAAACTATAATACCTTATCCTTAGATCTACTATTATTCTCCAAGTCTATTATTTCACTTTGTATTGACTCACCTTTTTCCTCTCTAATTTGTTTCCTATTTTCCTTAAGAATAGCTTTCGGATCTTTAGTATTGGTATTTGAATGGTTGTTGGAAAATCTAGTACGCATTAAGACAAAGGAAACAAATACTTCAAGGCAATAAAAAAACAAAACAAATAAAAAATTGTCTAATCTCAAGGAAATTTTAATAGCCATATGATATCAAAAAAAAAAAAAACAAAATCCTTAGCAACGGTGCCAAAAACTTGATGCACTATATCCTAGCAAGTATACTAGTGTCAGTAAGTGTATAGTATGTGAATCAAGCGTCAGTCCCACAAGGATTTTCAAATGAGTACCCAAATTATCAATTCCCTAACTTAAACCTAATCAAAGATGGTTGAATTCCATTAGCAACTACCAACTATGAAATAGCACTAAGAAGTATAATTAAAAGATTAATTGCCTAAATTCCAAAGAAGTCTAATATAATAAAATGAATTGGTTAGGGTTATGTTCTGATTCATTCCAATAATGGCCTAAACTAATTGCACCTTAATTGCCATGATTCCCAAATCCTAACTAGTTGCTGATAGTATAATCTCCTTAATTAGGTTTTACCCAATCCTTTGACAGAAACCCCCTAATCTCAATTAGCTAAAACCATATCGCTATTTGAAATAGGTTAATTAAAATTGCATTAATAATCTGAGAAATTTCTTGATATCATTAACCACAGTTATCTACTTTCGGAAACTACCCAAGAGAAACTGAATCTATCCCTAGTCGATTTAATACTAATGTGTTATCATTGCCTAACTCYTATCAATTCACCTCCTGGTCCCTCTCAATTGATTATTTATTCAATTTTTAGTTAGCAATCTATGAAAGTATTAAGGATGCCACAATGATAATTAACAACTTAAATATGTTGGGAATGAAGAAATAAGGTAAAATAGAACTCAAGCCATTAAAAGGAAATCATCTTTAAAGTAAGCCCTAACAAACATAAAGAATCTAGTCCATGAAACTTATGAAATCATCCACAGAGAGCTTAATAAACATGTTTACAACCAAATTTAGAAGAGATAAAACCCGATTGAAGAACAATCCTTTGATTGGACATAAGTCTTTCAAACTCCCTAGAGGTTTAGACAAGTTTCTTAAAAGAAAACTACTCCAAAAATYTAAAAATGTCCAACTTATGCCTCCCTTTCAGGGCTTACAATGCGCTATTTATAGAAGAACAAAAAACATCCGAAAAGTAACTAAAGTGGCGCTTAAAATTGGCCAAATTGGCACAATTTTCTCTCGTTTGGCCCTTGAAATTCACAAAACCGGTTCCTAATTGGTGAAAATCGGGGGCGTGATTGGTTCTTGAAATAGGCTTCAACACTTAACGAATTTTTTTGGTTTTCAACTTTCAGAAATTGGACCTTGACCCCAAACTTCTCTCGAATTGTTGTGTGTCCTCTTCAAGCTCTTCTTTTCTAGATTTTTGCTGATTTTCTTGTCTTTGAGATAAAAACCTTGCACATAAACATTTCAAACAAGAATTAGTGGAATACAAGGTTAAACACATAAAAATTGACAAGAACCGACTTAAGTAAGGGAAAAATAAAACGTAAAATATGACTGTATCATGCCCGTAAAGCCCCAGCAGAACCAAAATTGTCTTTTCCAGAGATCAATGGTTAAGTAATACACCAAGTGAGCTCATGCAATATTAATAAAATTGGAGGTAGATTGTTTTACCTCATTGTCAAGATCCATGAAACGCACGTTATAGCTTTTTTATCCATGGAGTCCTCACACTTTGCTCTTGGTCTCATTTCCCAACAAATCATTCGCTTTTCATCTTTCCATCTTTCTTCTTTTTTATGCCTCAATAGCCTTAGCTTGAGGACATCAACTATAAGGTGATGATCATTACTTTTGCATTTAAAGCGAAGACTTTATCATTTCCTTTCTTCCAAAACTTCTTGAATCTTCTCATTACCATAGCTGCATCACCATCAATGTATTCACTCTCATCATTCTCACTATCCCTGTCACATATTTTGAGGGTAGCCCCTTTTCTTGTCACATCATCTTCTTCATTCTTATTCAATCTCTTGAGTTTCATCTTATGGGTGAGTAATGACCCAATGAATTCTTCTAGAGGAAGTTTCTTCCATTCTTTTGATTCCTRAATTTCTAGTCTTTGGTTGACAAGACCTTGGGAGTGCATCAAGATGTTTTGTTCCCAAGTGAGAAGAATTCCACCGGCCTTCACTCCATTCAGTGARATGTTTGTAAAGTGAACATGTCAGTAATATTATCATTCGGCTTTATCAAAAATAATTCATAGTCTCTTACAAGCATTCCTACTTTTGATTCCTCACTTGATTTGTCCCTTCATCTTCTGCAATTTTAATGCTGAATCACAACCACTAACCCAATTGAAGAGTACAACTTAGAATATTCATAAATTGATAGTTCAAGGTTATCCACTTGTTATCATCTTCATTGAATTCTGCTGAAACTTTTGGAATCCTCACACTATCAATCAATTCTGCAAGAACCCAAGAGGGGGTGAATGGGGCTATGGATACTTTTTCGAAAAGACATGGCCACCTAATTTGTTTTTCAATTCTCTTTGAAATGAAATCAATGTTTTAACAAATAAAGAGATGATGAATGTTTTGTGCAATCAGTTGAAAATCAATATCAATACAGAAGAGTAAATAACGCACAAAGGAACAAGTAATTTATAGTGTTTCAATCCCTTTCTAGGATCTATATCTACTACCTAACACTGAAATTTTAGGATTTCAAAATCCTCTACGTCACATAAACTTTCTTAACATTATATGGCTATATGAAGGGTTCACCTGCACCACGAGTTTTCACACTCCTTAACGCTCTAACTAAAGCTCACCCTCAAAAGGGTTTTAGGTATCCTAACAACCTTAGCATTCACACACTACTGCAACAAGCTTATCATCACAAGGGTTTCACATAGCCTTGGCTCAATACACAACAAGGTTCACCCTCAAAAGGGTTTTATATTGTAGAAAACTTTGCATCTCAGTCAGAGATTTTTACAAATAAAATTGTAGATCTATTCCATTCTATAAAGTGAGAATTCTGGTGAATCTAAGCTTGGGTGGAGATGTGGATTTCCCTCATAGATATATTCTATTTTGGATAGATGAAACTCAGCTAAAGATTTCTCAAGGTTATAGTGAAGAGCTTTTTAAAAGATGTAGTTCAATAACATTGTGAAATCTCTCTTTTTGCATTTTCAAAAATGTTTCTATCAAATTCAATATTTTTCCACACTTGTTCTCAATAACCTGGTAGAAAAAACAACCATATATTAAATAGCCTTATATCTCAGAATGGTAATCAATCCATCCGCTAGGGCTTAGACACATATTTGAAATGACCAAAATAACATGTTTTTCAACTAATATTTCTATCCAAAGACTCTCGGGATAGATATCAGATGCAACTTCAATTGGCCTTTTGGCCTTTAACTAAGAGGAAGTCTAAGTCTGAGGACTCAACCTTCGACTATTTCATATGATTGAAAATCAAAAGGTTATGTCTGAAACCTGAAGAAGGATATCGGACTAAACAACACAAAAATTATAATATATTTAAAAACAATAAGATTGTGCTTCTGAGACATGAAACTATATTTCATGAAACACTTCCAAAATCAAACTCAATTATACCTAACATATTTTTGTAATGGCATTTTAAATATGTTTTCATAAAAGATTTAGAGGACATTTTGAGCTTCAAACATCAAAATATGAAATGTGTTAACCCAATAGGGCTTAAAGGTCCTTAATACGATTTTGATAATTACATGTGTTTATTATGATATCTAACTTCATTGTTGTTCTTATAAGTTTTTGAAATGTACCCAAGAGAGGTTAAATTGGGCTTCTAAAATTTCTTCGGACAATTATAAAGTTACACCCATTTTGAAAAAGAACCAAATAATTGGTGGGTGCAATAAATGCTAAGTGCGCTTAAGAGTAATAAAAGTCACATCAATTTATATAAAGCATAAGCAATAAAGAAAGACAATCAAACACAAGGACACAAGATTTATAGTGGTTTGATTCCCTTGAATTCTACATCCACTAACTAAGGTCATACCCTTAAGATTTTCAAATCCATTAACCAAATGTCACAATGACTTTTACACAAAGGGCTTACCCAACAAATTGGTTTTACACAATGATCCTTTAACAACCTCAAGGTTCACCTCTCAACAAAGGTTTTATGTTCTAAAAAATCTTGGAATCTTTTTCTAGAAAGTAGAGAGAGTTTGTTACATCTTTTCACTCTAGAAAGTAAGYAWWAGAAATTCAAGATCAATAGATTTGATTTCATASACCTTTCCTACAGGATTCCTTGCACTTGTAGTAAGAATAATCAATGATTTCTTTTAAAAATGTTTTCTGAAGATAATATGTAGCACCCTCAGATTAGGAACCATCCTAATCTGAGAGTATTACATCATTTCACTCAAAATAATCAACTATCTATTTAAAACTCAACAATACCCAAAGGAGTCAAAAATACATTTTAACAAATTCTCACTATCCCAACATTTATTCAAAATGAAAATAGCGGAAGCCTCAAGAATTTAAACCATTCAAAAATAATATAATTATCTTATTACATAAAATAAGTTGAAAACCAGTTCTCGAGTATCATAGCTCGCCCACAAGCGACCTCCTCGCTCCATCTGGCTAGATATCATCTGAAATGACACATAAGAAAAGAAATGAGCTAAAAAGCCCAGTAAGTAACCTCAATGCACAAATGCATCAATCTGTCTTACATGTCATGAAATTATAATTCATTTTTTAAATGAAAAATTTTCCAAATATTCCCTTTTCGAAAATTTCTTTACAAAACATCCCTTCAAAATTCACTTACAGTAAAAGCTTCCATTTCCTTTCATTCGTGAGCTCACTACAGTGTAACACCTAGCCATTAGGCTTGCAGTGGGCCATTCTTATTTGGAACCTGATTCCATTCTTCACCTCTCCGAGGTGAATCATTACCTACCCTCCCCGAGGGTAGGGTCGGGTGTGCCGATCCACCACGCCTCATTTCCCACTCATATCCTTCATGGCTAGGTTTATACTCCTTTCCAAAAAATTTCAACACTTTCCTGAACACGTTACGATTCGTAAAATACATTCCCTTTCAAAATTTCATTTCCTAAACCATTCACCTTCTAAGTGTGTGAATGGCTCATGCTAAATGAGATGTAGAATTCTAACTACGTGCTCATGACATGAAATGCCTACATCCATATATAACATAACATTTGACAAATAGAACAATATATGAAATATAATAGCATATCATTTGATATAAAAGTGTTGCAAGATATAAACACATTAATATTCCACACAATTATACACACATCATTATACAATCCCATACACAACATATTCGAGCAACCAAAACAGTTCAATTACATTCATTCATAACATTAATGAGATGTGAGGATTACTTACCTGGAGTCCTTTACGTTAACAGGTTCTTACTTATGTTGTGAAGTGAACTTCTTCAACCGATCTCAATGTAAGGCCTCAAAATGACCTAGTTGATTATAGAAAGAGGGTCTACTTAGTTCGATCATCCCAACTTAGGTATTATTGTTTAATCCAAGGATGTCCTTTATTAATTATTAATCTATTCTTAGTTCCTACATCACCATTTATCATGTCGTTTTAAGGTTCAATTTAAATTCCTTAGCTCGGTTATAAATCTAACTATGTTCTCTCATTAATTCACTTTAGGGCATAATTATATACAAGTCATCAAATTTCAATATCATGTGTTAACGTTTTCACCTTTAAGTTCACGATATCCAAATGTCTCGAGAATGGCAATAGGTCCTCGAGCGTGCTCTCAAGCGGCGCATGCACCAGCGTCTGGGGGCTTGGGCGTCGACCGACTAGGTGCCGGGCACTGGGCGCTGGGTGCCCGCTAGTCTAGCACTGGCAAACAGCTAGCAAGGACTTATTTTTTCTAGCGAGCTCCGGCTAGTGGTTGACATCTACTGATGATTTGATCGAATCTGGGCAGAGCAACAGAGTGGTGGCACGACGAGCACTAATTTGGTCAAGGAAGTATAGATCTAGACGAGCAGCATGAAAACTGAGCTGCTGTTGGTTCGGAAGCTATCTTCTAGTCGGTGTCGCACAGATCGATCAAGCAGAGGAGAAGAAGAAGAAGATGAAGATGGATATGGGAAGATCCGGTCAGCGAGTAGCTTCCCATGGAGATCAGCTACCAACCGTAGCAACTCTACTCCAGAAGACGCTCGGTCAAGTCGCAGAGCAAGGCCGACGGRAATCTGCGAGCCAGATGACAGCCAGCAGACGTGAGTGAAAGAGATTGAACTGCAGGTCAAGGCCCAAATGACCAGCACTCCCTGTTCTGGCCAAAGCCYATGAGTTGGAAGCACCTCGTCGAGCGGCGATCTCCAAGTGCTCGTCCGGTCACGCAGAGGTCGTACAACAATAAGCAGTAAGGCGATGACTGAGGCTGTAACACCCTCAGATTAGGAACAGTCCTAAGCTGAGAATGCCACGTCATTCCGTTCCAAAATAAACAACTATCTATTTCAAAAGTAAACTTTAACAAACCCTCACCATTTTAATAATTATTCAAAATAGAAATACAGCGGAAGTCTTTCTAAACCATTCCAAATAAACGAAAATCACAAAGAAACTTCAATAATTTAAAAACACTCAGAAGTATTTATCTTATTTCATAAATAAATTCGAAAACCAATTCTCGGATATCAAAGCTCGCCCACAAGCGATCTCCTCCCCCCATCTGGTTACATATCATCTGCAAGGAAAACATAAGCAACAGGAATGAGCTAGAAAGCCCAGTAAGTAA